>VDFB02278691.1:0-39858 GCA_007258455.2 Sequoia sempervirens | reverse complement strand
TCAACTACTCCTTCATTTCTCTTCCCTATGGGACCATTACCATCATATCCCATCTTCTGCATGATTGTATACCCTTTTCCATATCTATCTGTTGGTAATTTGACATTAAGTACTATTTCATCTTCATCCTTATAGAGCTAGTTTAGAATTTCTCTATCCTCAAGATTTTCCATGGGTAATTTCTCCTTGATGAATCGTCCATTAAACTTTGTGCTTGGCTCTGTTGGTTGTTGCGTCGATGTTGATGCTGCTGATATTTGATGTTGTGCTATTGAAGGTTGTCCATGTGACCAGGTTGATGTCAATAAATTAGCAAGACAGAGAGAGTATTCCCCGACTCCATGGTCCTTGAATTTTAGTTTCCTGTCAAAGCTATTGGTCAACTGACTGATTTGTGTATCAATCTTGAGAGAAGTACTAGTGTGAGCTTCTCGATTGTTAGGGGCCAAAGTATCCTAACTGGCTTTGAGGTTGGCACAAGTTTGAATTTTTGAATTATCAGTCTGTATTGTGAATTCTTGTCCATCATAAGGAAACTTAAGACATTGATGGTAGGTGGATGGGGTAGCTTGCATTTCATGGATCCAAGGACAACCCAACAAGATGTTGTATGCAAGATCACGGTCTAATACTTGACAGAAAGTATTTTTGATAATAGGTCCAACTCTGATTGGTAGCATGATTAGACCCTTGGATTCTCTTTCCTCATCATCATAGGCTTTGATGGTAATCTTTCTTCTGGGATCAACGGAGTCCTCAGAAAATCCTAAAGCTTGCACGAACTTCATGGTGCATATGTTTAAACCAGCCCCTCCATCTATTAGGATCCGTTGACATGAAGCTTGTGTATCATGACTTCTAAATACAATGATGAATTGCGGGGATGAGTCAGGGAAGCATCATCTTTCTTAGAAAATGAGAGACATGTGGGTGAAGACAAGTGTCCTACCATGGCTTGAAATTGATCCACATCCAAATCAATGGATACTGTTGTTTCAACAAGGGTCCTTTCAAGAATTTCCTTATGTGCTGGGGAAATCTTTAAGAGTTCTAAGATCAAAATTTGAGCAGGCGTTTTCCGAAGTTGGTTAACTAGGTCATATTGGTGTTGAGGTGGGGTTCTAGTGGATTTTGAAGAGGCGCCTTTTAAGACAACTTTGGCTTGCGCCCTTGTTGTTGTGTTGTCTTCTCTGTATTCCACCTTCTTGTTGACTTTAATAACATTGACCCATTCATCGTCGGTGTAGATATGGTTGATTATCAGATCATCAATATGATTCACACTTTTTCCTGAAGACTCACCCTTTTGATAGTTGGGCAAAGGGTTGCGAAAAGCTTGGTAGTCTTCATTAGATTGTTGATGTCCTTCTATTGTGATGGTGTTGTTCTCAATTAAGTCTTTAATGGCATTTTTCAAGGCTTGACAGTTATTTGTGCGATGACCTTTGCACTGATGATAATCACAATAGTATGCCTCATTCCATGATGGAGGCTTCACACTGGATTCGTAGTTTCATTGAGGTGGCAATGTAATGACATTTTTAGCCATCAACTCTTTGAATGCAGATTCCACAGATTGACCCAGTGGAGTGAAAGTTCTTCTACTAGAGAAGAATGAAAATCTTTGTGGATTTGTATTTGAGGTGTTCCCTAAGGAATTTTGATTGTTATTGGTTCCTTGGTAACCTTTGTTGTTGGAAGTCCCTTGATTGGGAGTAGAATGTTGATTTATATTGTTCCTTGGAGGAGGATTGTTTCCTTGATTTGTAATTGAGTTGACATTGTTGTTGCGAGTGTTTGGAGTACTAAGAACAAATGGCTTGGTCGAGACATGATTTGCATCAACAACACCATCATTCACCACGTTCTTGTTGCGAGTCCAAAATTTAGACTTGTCATGATTATTGCGATGATTGGATGAGCTAGGATTGTCTTTGTCATGTTTTATTATTCCTCTTTTGACCAAAGCATTTTCAATGGTTATGGCATCTTCAATCAATTTCTCAAAAGGAGGACAATGTAAGTTCAAGTGATAGCTCATTTCTGAATTCAAGTTGTTAATGAAGGTAACCATCTTTTCCTTTTCAGGAACAAGACATGGATATCTAGTGAACATTCTTCTCCATCTCTGAAGAAATGTAATGAAATATTCGCCAGGTTTTTGCGCAACTTTGTAGAGATCTATCATAGTGATTTGGTGTTGGATGTTGTAAGCATATTGTGATATAAACAGGTTGAATAATTCTTCAAATGTCTTGACGGGAGGTGTAATCCTTGATATCCATTCCATAGAGTGAGCTCCAATACTCCTAGGAAACAACCGCATCAAGTAAGTGTCTTCGTGAGCGAATTATAATGTCATGTTTCAGAAGTCTCTAACATGATCAATTGGATCTGATTTCCCATTATAGCAATCAAATTTTGGCATTTCACAATGTTTGGGAAACGAAATCATGTTAAGAATTCGATCGAAAGGATAAGGAAAAATGTCCTCAAGAGTATATTTCTTTGTGGTGGTTCCCCCTTGTAACTCTTTAACTTGTCCTTGAAGTGCCTTGATTTTTTGAGTCAAAGCACTAAGATCAGATAGGGGTGTTTCGTAAGGTTTGTTTTTCAAAATCTCAGTATCAAATTCATGTGGCAATTTAGCTCCTTGGTCAGCTAGATAGAGGAAATATTTCTCTTTATCGCACTGCAAGATCTTTTCTATGGCTTTGTAAAACTTGGGATCTTGCTCAACCTCTCTAAGGTGTCGTTCATCCTCTAGTTCATCATCACTATCTACAGGAGTATTGTTTATGGCTTTGTATTTGTGGAACGGATTTTCTTCTCTGTTATCCATGTCGTTGTTGAAAAGTGGATTACGACAGATATTGTAAAGGGGATTACTGTTTTCACCTTCTTCTTGAGTGTTTTGGGTATGGCCTTCTTGTTGGATCCCATCCTTCGATTTGTTGTATTGAGATCTTGTGAAGATAGGCATGTGATTTTGAAGAGTTCTTCTAAACTTACATCACAGTTTTGATAAGTGCGACAATGATGATATCTTGATCTGATAAGATGGGAATCTTATGATATGATCAAAGATGTTTCCTAATTTTTTGATTATGGCTTTCGATGATGAAGGATGTCAGGATCCTATTGGGGAAGTTGAATCAATAGATCAGAAATTTGTTTTAGAAGGTGCACTCTTAAAGATTTGATCTTTGTATTCGAAGAAAATATTTCAAGCTCACTGTAGGATTTGACTAGGATGTGAAGGATACTCAATAGAAGGTTGTGGTATATTATCAAACTCAAGAGGTTCGTTAAGATTATGCTGTTGAGATAGAGCTAATCTTTGATAATAAGCTTAAGAATCAAAAGGTTCTATAGAATACTTGTCAATGAATCCCCTAACAAAGTCTTGGTATCTATGAAGAAATCCACGGTAATGAAGCAAGACGTGTCGACTTTTGTACAAAAATTTTCTTCTTTGCAAAGTTTTCTTGTACCCTAATTGTTTCTTGGGTTTCTTGATTCTAGTGGAAATTGATTTATTGACAAATTTTGTTGATTTCCACTCTCTAAGCATGGGGAAATATTAGAATTTCACTAGACCAAAGATACAAATAGTTTTTGTTTGAATGCTTTCAGTTGTTGTTTTTCATGTTCAGTTCGGATGATCTTTTATCTAAATTAATGTGAATGAAAACACATCAAACACTTTGAATTAAATGGTATGTAACCAAACACAGATAAAGCAAGTACATCCTATGGTAAAGCCAGGACAATATCCGCTAGATTCCACACGGGTTTCCTCAACCACATATCGGTAGCGTGTGAATTCAGAAGCTTGACTGCACAGGCTCCCCCTTACAGTGCACTCTCTTCTCAGGCCAACTAAGCTTCCAATCCCCATGAAAATCCCATGGCAGATTGATCACCTCTACTACAGATTGCAAAAGTGTGGATGCCTTCAGACCGACTGGTGCTGTGCTAGCAAATAGAAGGTTTTTGGCTTACTACACAATGGTGTTTAGTTCAGGACCCTCATTCGAGTTGCCATACATGGGGCAAGAGATTAATCATTGATTAGGTGGCACTCCATCCTAAAGAGGTTAAGCTCAACAGGGGTTATGGGAGTACTAATCCGTCCATATGACACATTCGCACTTGTAATCTTAGGTTTACCCTTAAGATTCACATTTGTATACCGATCGGGGGTAGCTTGGCTTTAGCTCCATTGCTGGTTTGAGTCACGTTGGGGTGATGAAATCCCCAGGTAGGCCCAATTTCTATAGTCAGTAATCGTTTCTCTTGCACCCAGGATCACACGAATGCACAAGGGGAGAGGATACTCCGATATACCAAATTGTGAGGGTTACACAGGGATAAAGTGGGTCTGGCTTTCTGATCACCTAGTTTGCACAGAGTGAGAGCATAATCGCCTACCACTTTCAAGAACAATCAAATAGAGTAAAAAGATTCATTTTAATGTACCAAATCACAATGATTTATGCTAAGTGAAGATATTGCTTCACAACAGGCATGGGGTTCATTTTAATTGCATGATCAAAGTGTGGTGACTATCCTAGATTGATTCATTTTAAACCAGAAAAGTTTCTGTCTGCAGAATGTGTCATACTTAGAATACTGTTTTTGTGTTACAACCCAAATGCGTCGAAATAGACAGTATATGCGCTAAAACAGTAAACAGATGTGTAGGAATAGACCTTAGATGCGTAGAAACAGACCTTAGATGTGCAGAAATAGACCTCAAATGCGCAGAAACAGACTTCAGATGCGCTACAAAAAATTCTCAAATGCGCTAAAAAAAGTCCTTAAATGCGTGACTTTAAATAAATGAAAATTTAACTGAGTAAATAATGCAGGTTCTAATGTGCTAACATCTACCTTATATGCACAGAAACAGACCCTATATGCACTCAAACAGTCCTAAAATGCACCGCTTTAATTAAGTGCAGATGTAATTCTAAATGAAAAGAGACTATATGCACTAAAAAAGTCCTTAAATGCACTAAATCAACCGTCAAAAGTGCTGAAACAGTCCTCAGATGCACTAAAATTACCTGCAAAATAGAAACATTAATCTCCCAGATGCATTGCAGAAAAGTGTCGGATGCGCTAAAACGTAAAATTTTCCAGAAAACTGAATGCTAGAATGCAGAAACTTGTCAAAATACTCTACAGAAAAATATTAAAATTGGGGCAGGGCCCCACAGTGGGCGCCATTTTATGTGTGTATGAAAAATATGTCAATTACCAATTAATTCAAACACATTCAATAAAACATTAGATCAAAGAAACTGAAGAAAAACACAAACTGTTAATCGCAGCTTCACCAAAGTCGTCTTATTGCTCCCTATCTCCAACGTTTTGTTGTTTTCAGTTACTCTCAGATCCAACAGATCAAGCTCAACAAAATGGACTACTGAAGAATGAGATTAAAAATGCATACTATGCTAAATGCAAGATTATGCTAAGATGAGAATATTGCTGAAATGCTAAAAATGCAAGAGTATAAACGTAATTGTGCATACGTTCGTGTGGTTGTCCTGTGTTGTAACCAATGCTTGGATTTGCACATGTATTTAAAGAGCTTTTGAAAGATTTTGATTGGCTAAATTGACCAACGGCTGTGATAATTCCTGACAGATTGAATGGTCAAAGATGGATGAGATTGAAGAGAAAAATAGAAGAAAACGAGTAAAGCAAGATTTTTCCATTTTCATGGAAGAGATAAGATGAGATGATTTAAAAATCATCTTTTTTTTAGAAGAAAAATGGAAAGATTATGAGAAGATAAATAATGAATTATCTAATTCAATTATTTATTTATGAGTGCATGTTGATTTTTCTTAACTAAATTAATATTTAATTAAGATTTTAAGGAAATCAGAAGATTTCATAATTAAATGAAATATCTAATTATGATTTGAAGAAAGTAGATCTTTAATTAAATAAAATATTTAATTAAAGTTGAAGGAATGACATGTGTTACGAGATTAATTAAATAAAAGTATTTAATTAATTAGAGGAAAGTTTAAAATAGACAAAGATATTTAAATTTAATTAAAACAAAAGATTTAATTAAATTCAAATAAATGATAATTAATTTAAATAAAATGTATTTATTTAATTAATCAAGTAGGCATGTAAAATAATTAAATAAAATAAATTTATTCAATTATAGTGGGAGAATAATGAATGAACAATGTAATTAAAATAATTAAATTTAATTACTTGTAGAAGACTTTAGAGGAATTAATTAAATAATAAATATTTAATTAAATGTCTGGAATAAATAGACATGATCAATTTTGTGCATATACAGTAAATATTTATTAATTATAATAATAATAATTTATAATAATATTAATAATAATAATGAGTAATTAAATAAATTTAATCTCATTTCTTTTATATAAAATTTTTATGGAATATTTTTATAATTATAATTAAATGTTAATTTTAAATTTGGAAATTTTAAGGAAAAAATATTCTTTCTTTTAAGTTGGATTTTTCAAACAAAATATTCAAAAGGAGAAATTTAAAGCAATAAATCAAAAATGGATTTGAATTTTCTCTTATAAAGTATTTGTTCAATCAACCAGTAGTTTTTTTATTTTTTTAATCTAATGTAGTAATTGAAATTTAGATCTTAAAAGCAATATAGTACTCATTTCAATCAATAGATTTTTTATTTTTAATTAATCCTCACATGCATAAGGAAAGCATATTTAATGTAGTAACTCAAGGAAAAACTTCTTTAAGATAGCAATAAATTGTTATTAAATTGGCATGCCTTTCAAAGTTAGTATTATTTAAATTTAGTAATGTTAACTTAAATTTGAATTTAAAGCAATCAATGTTAATTTTAAAATTGGTTTTCAAAAATATAAAATATTTTATAAAAGTAATTAGTTTTTACTTTTGAAATAATTAGTGTGGTCTTAATTCATTTTAGAAAGAAAAAAACATCATTGTAATTAGAGTTAGAACTACATTTCAAAAAAAAAAAAATCAATTTAAGAATGTATCTAATAAGATATATATCAATAATCTAATAAGATAATTTCAAATGAATAAAAAATCTGCTAATTCAAACCTAGTAAACTCCATTATAGGATTTGATGGAATTTATTTAATGTTATGTTAATTAAAAGGTAATTGTATTGCAAATAGGTTCAAGGGGGACATTATTTTAGGAACTAGGTTTTAGATGTTTAGGAAACAAGTAATAGTCATGGAGACTATTTACTTATTTTTATTTCTTCCCTTCGTGGGTAGCAATCACAAAGAAATAGAAAAAAAGTTGGTGGTAATTTTTGGGTTGTTACATGTAGTTCACAATTGTGGCTCACTGTTTAGCATTTGTGGAGCATTGTCTCATAGTTGTAGTTCATAATTTTCTTGTCTCAAATTTGATGTTTTCGAATTATTTTTGTTTTGGAAAAAAAATTGGAATGTAATTGCAAACACAACAAACAATCTGAAAACACATTTTGGCTATTGACTTGTCAAATTTCTATGACAATAGTGTATGTTTGAGGGTTATTCACCCCAATTTCCACTGGTATATCACAATATCGAAAACACATCAAGAACTTCCTAACCCTAAGGTCAAGGCCAATAGCAACACTCTTAGGTTGACAAATTAGAATCTCCTTTGAATCAAGTGTAGGGACACCTTAAGGGGGTGTATATACTCTTGTCTTTGTGAGAGAGGAAAATTAGGGGCCTCCAGGATTGGAAGGATGGCCCAATCACCCTCACCCTAGAAAGCTACATGTAGCTTACACTAAGCCGAAGATTTATGTCTCATATCAAGGGAGTCATATGGTGAGTAACTTCGGGGCATGATACACATCCCTTGCACTGAGAGTGACACCAAGAACTCAGTAAAAAAGGGTGGCTACTAAAAATGGTTTCTAGTCACAACTTAGGGACTTAACACCTTTCGAGAGCTCAACAAGCCACTTAAGGATTTAACCAACCCTACTTGGGTACAAAAAATACCTCACATAAATGTGGGTAACTTTCCCTTTCAAATTGGCATTGTTGACAAAGGCTAACATTAGTTTGGACTTGGATTGGGCCTTATCATTTTATATAGCGGCCCAAGGGAAAAACCGCTTTGGGTCGTTCCCCTTGGAGTGATTTATTCTCCCAGGGCAAGCCCTCTACAAAAGAAAAAAGATAAGATGAAGTGATTTCTCTTACACCCAAGATCCACAAAGTGGAGAGGGGAGATGATACTCTCACCACACCTTATGGGTTCTACAACAAAGATTGTGCAAGCACACCAAATATAGAAGACACTAGTTCATTTTAATCCCAAAATCAAAATGTTCCTAATCTAACAAAAACAAAGACACTCAAAAAACCTACTAAACCACAAATTAGTAGTCTTAAAAAAAGTTCTTCAATCAACATCCTACAAGCAAAAAAATTAGTAGTTTCAAGGGTTTGTCTTCTCCAAAATGTAATCCACACGCTATAAACATAAAATTAGTAACACGAAACTCCTAAACTAATGGAAGAAAAAACGAAAAACTGAAAGAAATTTTGAGTTTATTTTTTTTACCTAAACAGGAAAATGCGTCGCTCTGGTTAACGAATGCTTCACAATAGATGCGATGAAATGGATGGTGACTATGGCTCAAGGTTTGGCGACCATGGTGGATAGCTTCACAGATGTGGCTCACTATTCTCCAAATGCATCATTTTGGCTAAGTTGAGTTGCGTTGTTTCGACCCTTGAATATGTCGCTTCTATATTTTCATCACCCTGTCAGCAAATGCGTTGTCTTATCTTGTAGATGCATTGCACTATTTCACAATTGAATCACATAGAATTGTAAGATAGGAAAGAAAACAAGAACACAAATTTCTACAAAAAAATTCAACTTCACGTTAGGTTCACCAATGTAGAAAGGGTTAAAATTTGAAATCAATGGCAAAGATCAATAGTAGAAACCACAACTACCTAAAATAAGCATAAATCCCACTCCAAACAAGAATTCACAAACAACAATAGAAATAAAATGAAAACATAAAACAATATAAAACTCCCATGTTGAAATTGATTAACATTTCTTGCATCTCCTCCATTTTTCCCAATGTGCAAGCTTTCCCTTAGATTTTGATGTGTTTGAATACCTACAAGTGACAGTGATATGATATAAAGAACTTTGGAGATAGTGGTTGTAAGGTTGGAATGAGGGAGAAAACCTTATTTTATTGAAAAGCTTCTCGAACGAACGAATGAGATTGAAAGCCAAAAAGATGCCAAGATCAACGATTTATGTTTCATGCACCACAAAGAGGTGGGTTTAAGGAGGGATAATGATAGATGGTCAGGATTAAAAGAAGATGGAGGGCGATCAATGGTTGAAATTTGAAGGAGAAAGTGGAGGCATTCAAATAATAATTCTTTAATTTAAGAAGGGAATCTTGGAAATTAAATAATTGTAGTATTTAATTTGGGAGAGGATGTGGAGAAATAAATAATAAAAAATGATTATTCATTTATGGAGAAAGAGGGAAATGGCATTTAATTAAAATGATTATTATTCAACCATTTAATTAAATATGGAAGAAATGGAATGAGAACATTAAATAATTAAATTAGTTTAATTATTTAATGGTGGAAGGAAGAGGTTAAATGAATAGTTGAATAATTAAAATAATTATTTAACTATTGGCGAACAATGAAGGATGAATAATTAAATAAATGATAATTTATTTAATTATAGAAATAAAAAAGACATTAGCGACATAATTAAATAAATATTTAATTTAATTAACCAAAGAAGAATAAAGAAAAGGAAAATGAATTAATTAAATAATCAAAATTATTTAATTAATAGAGGAATATGACTTTAGAAAATAATAAAATAATTAAAATTATTCAATTATGCCTAGAAGAAAGGGAATTGATGTAGAAAAATGGTGTTGCAAACTTGAGACACTTTTCAGTGTCTACAGTATATATAGTTTCATGTTTGAAAAAATGCATTGAGGTTTTGAAGAATAAACCTAGCCCACAAAAAAATATTTGTAACTATTAATCTATATATATATTAGTCGAGACTTTTCCCTTTCGATGTTGAATCTACCATGTTTATGGTCACTTGCAACAAAAATGGCCTAAACTTAATGTCCCATGTACTTCCACTAGTGGGGATCCAGCTACGATGTCTCCTCACTCAATGCCATCAAGAGATAAAGGGAAAGCCCCTATGTTAGAAGGGGAAACAGATAAGGAGGGTTTTATTGTAATGAAATATCACAATGAGGGAAGAGGCAAAAAGGAACCCTTAAAAAAAATTTGAGGCCTTAAAATACTTGGATCAACAAATGGGTATCCTCAATAAGGGTGTAAATGTTATTTTTTTTGGAGGAGTAGTTTACTTCCAACAAGGAAGGGAGCAGTAATTTTTCAAATGAGACAGGTACTAAGTCTTTGTTGGGTTCTGGTCATATTTCAGAGCCTCTTGCTTTACCGGGTATTCTATTGGAAAATGAGGTGGATGCTAGTCCAACCATGGTTTGTTTGGATTCACAACATATGGTTGTGGTTGAGGATCCTGGTAACGGCAACAAGGTCTCATCTACATTGGGGTTGCACAATAAGAATTTCAAGAAGGGGAACTCAGAGAAGCCTTCCAAGGTAGGGAGGAAGAAAGACCAACATAAGATTAAGTTAATGGGTGAGAATTTGGTGGATTTGAGTTCAGTTAAACCTCTTAACTCCCATTTTTCTAACCCTTGAAAATTATAGTGCTCTCTTGGAATGTGAGGGGGTTGAACAACATTGTAGTGTAGAAAAATGTATCCCTTTACATTTTCACACTTGTTTGGGTCCTCCCTACTAAATTTTGGCTCATTTATTCCTTAATTGGTTCTATTTTGCATCCAAAAGCCTAACTAAATGCATTTTTCTAAGGATAATCCTGACACTTAACAAATGAAAAATCACAATTTAATGTTTTTGGTTGTGTTCTAGATCTAGGGATCTAGGACTCATATGCCCCTTTGGATGTATGGGTCCCACCTAGGTCTTAGGGCTTGATTTCAAATGTCACATTGAGCAAGATACTTCTTGAAGTCTATGTCCAAGGTTTAAGCCTTTGATATTCATATGCCCAACCTCGTGTATGAGTCTTGCTTTAACCTAGGACCTATTTTAATCCAAATTCTTGGCAGGATTTTACTATCCTAGGTCTGATGTCAGCTTGTGTTGTAATTCTAATAAATTAAGCATAAACAAGTATAAATACAATGTAATTTCATTATGTTTCATCTAAGATTTTCAAGAGAGCATTCCTAAGGCAAGTTCAAGAGTTTACAAGAGAATTCAAGAGAAAATCATCAAGCATTTGGAGCTACATTCAAGACTCAAGCATCATGTCAAAGTCTTCATGCATCATGTGTGTTTTTGTACTAACATTTGTGATGTAGGTTTCATGATTCAAGCAAGCATTCAAGAAAAAAATTTAAGCATTCAAGAAATTTTTTTAAGCATTCAATCAAGAGTCAAGATTCACATCCATTGGAGCCATTTCACACAAGCTTGCAACCTTTATTTCAAGGGTTTGGTGAGTTGCAACATTGCATTTGTTCATTTGTCACTCCTTCATGCTTTTCTATTTCATTTCAAGGTTTAATTACCAAAATGAGGTTTGAACAAGGTAAACCCCTATTCCCTAACAAGATAACATTTTTCCTTCTTGATGTGTGCTTACAAATCTAGGTGAATTGAAGCTTGAAGATTGTTTGAAGGAAAAGTTGCAAAAGTTGTCAAAGTTGTCAAGAATTTTTCATCTTCATAAATACTCACCTATAGACCTGAATTTAGGATTTCTGAGTTGAAGATCAGACAAGAAGGAAGCTACAAAAGATAACTAGAGGCTATAGAAATATCAAACCCTAATAACGAGAATAAATCACTCGAATGGGCGTATGAGTCCTAGTATATCCTTTTTTCCACCTTTTTGTAGATCCTGATTAGTCACCAGAAGATTTTGAATTCTTCCCAGAATCTTGTAGAAAGACTAAATCACCCTTCCTAGCATATAAATCCCAGTGTACGTTAAACAATTTTTTTTCAAAGTTGTAGACCTTGCTTTGATCCCATCATTCTTCTAGGTACTTTTTTTGTTTCATTTTGTTTATCAATTTGATTTCATGCTTTCAAGTTTCTAGTGTTTTGTGCATAAGTGTTTTCATTTCTCCTTTGAAGCTTCACTTAATGGTGAACCCCCATCTAATAACAATAGGAAATCCCTAATCCATCCCTCAATTGAGTCACTTGGTTGAGGGATCTAGTTTCCTAATGAACCAAAGTGTGAAATAGGTCCCAAGTTCCATCTCCCAAAAGGTGGAACCATATTTCCCTTTTGTTGAAACATCCCTCAACAAAAGGTTGTTCGGAAAATGATCAAGGCTCATTCCCCTAATATTATGTTTATTCAAGAAACTAAGTTATCTGTGGAAAGTATGATTAAATTATCCTCCAATAATTTGTGGTATGGTAAGTGTTAATGTATTGGGGCTCTGGGTAGTGCTGGTGGAATTTCTTATCTTTGGGATAAGTGAAAGGTTTTTCCTTTGTGGTGGATTATAGGTAGACATTCCTTGACCATTGTGGCTTCAAGTTTTGAATCTAGTAAAATCTTGTTGCTCTCTAATGCATCTATATTCTAATTGACTTGGCTGGTAAGCTTCACCTAAGGGATCATATAAGGTATTTTTGATCCTTAGCTCCTCTATTTCCCTAGGTTATGGTTGGGGATTTTAATTATATTCTCATTCTTGATGAAAAATGGGTGGTTTGGACCATCTGGAGTCTTTTTCGTCAATGTTTAAATTAAATGTTTCCCTTTTGAATCTAATTTATATTAATTCTCTCAATGGTTTGTTCACCTAGAGTAATATGAGGTTTGGAGTAGCTTCTATCTCTAAGAGGCTTGCCAAGTTCTTGGTTTCTAGTTTTTGGTTACACAGTTAGTGGATCTCTAGTTTTGAAATCCTAGATTAGAGGGGCTTAGATCATTAGCCTATTAAATTTTCTACACTTGGAAGGGGTAGTACTAAGAATCCCTCCTTCAAATTCTAGTTATTGTGGATATGTGAGCCTTCTTTGTAGGATCTTATGAAAGATTGGTGGATTAGAGGCCTTCCTCAATTTGGGACAACCATGTATGCCTTTGTCAAAAGGCTCCATTTTGTGAAATTTCAGCTAAATAAGTTGAATAGAGATTTGGGAAATTCTTTAAGGAAAAATTAGTAGCTCAGGATCATCTAGATATCATCACTAGGTTGAACAGAGACCATGGGTCTACCTAGGATTCCCTTAAATCTGAAGCAAAAACTTTGGTGATGTTATTTAAATGGGAGATGCAGGAGGAGTTATTTTGGAAGTAAAAGAAAAGGATTTATTGGCTTCAAGAGGGAGACAAAAATACTACCTTTTTCTATAACCCCATCAAAGCCAGGGAACATTGGAATTTAATCTCTTCTATTGTTTCCTCTAAGGGTGTTCAGTTATCCTATTTTTGGGATCTATCTCTTAGGAGGCTACTCTGTAGTTTTCTTCCTTATTCACGAAAGTATGCCTTGAGAAATTGGAGGAAGTAAACTAGGTTTTGGGTTGTATTCCTTCTGTGGTTCCCTTTGAAGCTAATTTTGATCTTAATCAGCCTATTTCTTGGATGAATTGGAGGAGATTATTTTTAGTATGAAAAAATGCAAGGCCCCTGGTTCGAATGGGTTTCCTGTTGATTTTTTTTAGGAATTTTGGGAGACTATCAAATGGGATCTCCTGGAGGTTGAGCAGGAATTATAGAATAGCAAAAAAATGTTGAAAGCCATGAATTATACTTTTTTAGCTCTTATTCCCAAGACAGAAGGTGAAAGTTCTCTGGACATTTTTGGCCAATTACCCTCTATAATGTTATAAGATCATATCTAAGATTATTTATGAGAGACTAAAGCCCTGGTTGGTCAAAGTTATATTAGAGGAGCAAGGATATTTTGTGGTTGGAAAATATATCTAGGATGGTGTTGTTATTAATGATGAGGCTATTCATTCCATGGAGGTTTCTAAAGAGAAGGCCATGTTCATTTAAATTGGACACGGGTAAGGCTTATGACAGGGTCAAATGGTTCTTTCTTTGAAAGGTTCTTTGTGCCTTTGGGTTTGATGAGGGTTGGATTAATTGGGTGATGAGATGTGTCATGTCAATATCTTACTCAGTGTTGATTAATGGTGTACCTTCTTCTCTGTTTGGGGCCTCTTGGGGCCTGAGCCAGGGTGACCCCTTATCTCTTTATCTCTTCATTATTATGGTTGAAGCGTTGGGTATACTTCTAAATTTTCATTTGATTCGAGGGCTTATTCATGGGTGGTGTTGGGATGAACGCTTGCCTCCTCAATCCAGCTTACATTTTATGGATAACACTGCACTCTTGGGTGTGGATAGAATTAGGGAAGTGTACAAAGTCAAGCGGCTCTCCAAATTTATCTTGTTGCTTTTGATCAAATGATTAATGAAGGGAAATATTCTATCTTCTTCTTCAACAATGGTTCACTTATTCAATCTAGGATTTCTCACATTTTAGGTTTTAAATTGGTACTCTTCCTTTTTTTATTTGGGTGTTCCCCTCTCTATGTCCCCACTACCAAGAGGCACATGATAGCATATTCTGGATAAGTTTAGGGGTTATTTTAATAATTGGTCTTACAGGTGGTTATCTTTTGATAGGAGGATTATGCTCTTAAAGGTTGTGGTTCATGCACTTCCTATCTATAGGTGTATGGTTCAAGTTGCTCCTTCAATTTTTATTAGAGAGCTTGATGCACTCTCTAGGAATTTTTTGTGGGCTAGTAGATTGGATTCCAAGAAGTGGAGTTTGGTTAAGTGGGACTTTTTTTCTAGGCCTATTCAACAAGGTGGTCTAGGTCTTCAATAGGTGAATATGACTGGTTAGGCTCTAGTGGCCAGGATTTATTAGCATCAGTGTACTAATCAAGATCAATGTTGGGACAAAATCATCAATGCTAAGTATTTAGGAGTTGTTGGTAAACATATTCCTAGATGCTCCTTAGATGGCAGGGGGTCGATAATTTATGATATGTTTAAAAGAGGTGCTAGCTTAATCAAGTAGGGCTTGTTCTAGATTTCTCACAAGGGTGAGGATGCTCTTTTTGCCTTGATTCCTGGGATGGTCACCCCCCAATCTTGTCCACCTATCCTCATTTACAGAATCTCATCTTGTGATTTCAGGAGGCTAGATGGATGAGGGTTTGTGATTTCAAAGATGTGGTGCATCTAGGTCACGTGGAGGTGCTTAAGTGGAAATATTTTCACATGTGGCCCATAGGGGGTTCAAATGAGGATTGTGCTAAGTTGGATAGGATTTTAGCAGAGAGAGTCTGCAGATCATTACAATAGAGGGATGTCTTGGCATGGGATCCTGATCCTAAAGGGGTTTACTCAGTGGAAGTTTAGTATCATGAATTGGATAGGAGATATGGAGAGAATGAAGCCCCTTGGTGGAAATATGTTTGGAATAATTTTGTGTGGCCTAAGTGAAATCTATTTCTTTGGTTAGTTGCTCACAATAGGTGTCTTACTTGGGATAACCTTGTAAATATGGGCTTTTAGGGTCCCTCTATAAGTTTCCTTTGTGGTAGATGTGAGGATTCTTCTGTGTATTTGGTTTTCCAATGTGCTTTCTCTAGATCTATCTACATATTTGGTGGGCAATTTGAAAACATTCTTGTGTGCATGCTCTTTCCTTCACTCATTTTTGGAGGTATCTATGGAGGCCCCTATTCACTCTTTTCCTCTCCAAAAGGTGTGGACTATTAGGTTGTCTTGCATTCTTTGGAAGATTTGGATAGAGAGTGATCACATGATTTTTCAAGATACAAATTTATTGGTTCAACAAATTTCTATTTCAACTAGTTGTGAGGCTAGAGTCCCTCTAGGTGCAAGGAAGGTTTTGTTTCTTCATGGTTTGGGTTTGAATGGTCTAAGATTAAGGAGGTCTTATTCCAAATGGAGGAGACCTCCCATCAGGAAAGTCCATAGAGAAGGCAGGCAGTCCCTACATCCTATTAGGATTCTGAAAATTAATACAAATGACTCTTCTAAAGGAAATGCAGGTCATGCCGATGTGGGAGGAGTGGGGATAGATAGCTTTGGGGTTGCCCTTTTCTTCTTCTCTAGGTATCAACATCACTAGTCTAATAATTTTATGGAGGCCTTTGCTATTCTTTTTGCCTTCGAAAAGGCTAGTGTGCTTGGTTGGCACAAGGTTATTTGTGAATTGGATTCATAGAACATGATTAATTTGTTAAACAAGTAGATTTTTGATGGGGTAAATTGGCAATTGATTGTGACAATTCTGTAGATTGACCAACTTTACAAGTTGCTCGAGATGATGACCTTTGTTCATATCCTAAGAGAGTGGAATAATGTGGTAGATTATCTCTCTAAATGGGATTTAGAGTTTAGGGATGATTGGAAGATTGATGATTAGGAGCATCTTCCCAATGACTGTGCCAACAAATTGAGGATGTTGATGCATGAGGATATCCATGACCCATGAACAGGTTTTGGTTTTCCTATTTATGTGGACTATTGTTGTTTGATCTTTGGTGGATGGGTGTTGCCTTTGGGCCCTAGATGTTTATTTCCTTGTACTCTATGCTTTTTTTTGAGTGAATAATTTTTTACCCTTTTTATTAAAAATATATATTTGTTGGACTCAAAGAACACTGAGAGGGGGTGGGGGTGAATCCGTGTTCAACAATGTTTAACTTTCATTCAGATCTTAAACTAATTACATCATTTAACTTGAAGCAAAGATGCAAAAACATGAAGGAAACAACAAAAATACCATAACACCAAGATTTTTACGTGGAAAACCTGTAGGGTGAAGGTTAATCCACAATTGATACTCTGTTAAAAGTATGAAGAAAAGGGGAATGTACATGCATTCAGGCACATTTCCTAGAGCTCACTGCTCAAAAAGAAGAAAAGCTCACTCCCTTACAAGAGATTTGGATTACGAAAAATGGTTGAACTAAAAATATAACATCTACAAATTCTTGATTACAGTTCCAATTAAGCTCATTGATCAGATTCTGCACCTTCTTTTTAATTCTGCACTTCGCTCTTCTCTGCCTTAATTCACTGCTCAACAATCCTCTTTTGCACAAGCAAAAATTTTCTCAACTGATCTTTTGATATTTGCACATACACATTTTCTTTGCTCTTCACACACCAGACACACATACTCATGCTGCAAAATGAATTACCCAAACTCATATATATATATATATATATATATCCGCTAACAAAGATTTTTGTTGCTTCATGTCGGCATTCAACAAAACAAAAATATTCTCCAACTGTCGGCTCAAACCATATTTGATATTAAATGTGTACCGATAAGAGTTGGATAAAGCATAGCTGGGACCTAAAACAAAATGTTTGTGCATAGAAATATTCAAGCATTTACTCCTTATACATCTGCGACACACCACATGCACAAAGTCAACCATCACGAACAAATAAACAAAAAAAACATTTTACCGGATCTCTTAACCCATACATTGATCAATGCGACATCAAAAAACTTAAAAATAAGATAATATAGATGCTTAGCAGACTTCCCTGAGATCCACAACACAAAATGATAATCCGGTGAAGCATACATATCAACATACTAACCAGATACCCTGTTCTTCATTCTTACTTTCGGTAATACACTGTTCTTCACTCTACCTGTCAGTATGAAAAAATTCTAATCTACAGATTGGAATAATGAATTAGGTTGCCATCAATGAAAACACTAGAAGCCATATTCCAACAATCTCCCCCTTTGGAATTTATGGCAACACTTAGTGAAAAATGACTAAGTGTCCGAACCAATATGATTACACTGCCAAAGTTCAAAATTTCAAAACACAACTCCCCCTTAGAGTGATAAGGAATTTTTCAATGCCCTCTCTCCCCCTTTGACATCAATGAAAAATATATTTTTCACTCCACTCTCTCAAAAATTATCTCTCTCCCCCATTCAAAATTTGGATCAAAATTTGAAGAAATACAACTGCTACTTGTGTCAGAAAATTATCTTGTACTTATCTTTCATTTCTGGAAGAAATTTATTCCAAGCTTCTACTAAAATGCCAATGACTATGATCATGTTGTTCTTCTCTGATCTCCAATTGACAATCTAGATGAGATATTCTGGAATTGTGATTTCCTCTTCTAATTTCTCTCCTTTTCTCAGAACCTCAATTAGTTGTTCCAATTTGCATTTAGTTAAATCCTTCACTTTCCAAAAAGTGTCCACAAGATTGTTTCTAGTAAAATGAAATTTTGCATGCTCAGATTGCAACTCTTGAATCCTTTTCTTGACTGCACCATCCTGATCTTGAAACATGTTATAATCTTGACCAATTTTGTTGAGCTCAGCTTCAATCTGTTCTAGCTTATCCTTGTATCTCCTAACTATATGAGGCTAATGAAGACAATATTTGTAGATGTTATTTGTTGTATTTATGCATTGCCTCAACACATTCATTTTCCTTTTTATTTTGGTAAGAGATAGCCTGAATTTTCCTTCAGATGTAAAATTATTTCTCCTTCTTTACTTTCTTGAGACTTAGAGACCTTAGCTTCCTTAATGCATTCACTCATTTCTTCGGGAAACACATTATGCAAGCTCTCCAAATCAATGTTATTCTGCACAAAATAAGTACCTAGAGTGTTCTCAATTAGATCTTGCTCATATGAAGGTCTCTCAAACCATATGAAAACAATTTTATGCATCCCATCTTTCTCCTGAATAACCTGCAGTACCTTTGCTTTGGATAAAAAACCTTCTTCTTCACTTCCTTTTTCCATTACTACATCTGGTTCAACTAATTCTAGTTCTTCCCTAGGAGTGTACTCATCAGATTCCTCATTTGGTATATCCACAATCTCTTTTGCTTTACCTTTTCCTTCAGCTTTAGGAGTTTTGTGTGTCGGGGGAGTGTACTCAACAATTTTTTGAGATCTTCTCTTCTTCCTCTCCATCTCACCGGAAGAGGATCCAACTTCAAGTGCTTTTACTAGAATGGAAATGCTAGTTGCTCCAAACTTCCCCAACAATTCTTTGAATTTTTTTTTGCATACTCTTGCTCACAATTTTCCAAAGTATTAGAATGTTAAAAAATCTATTTGCAAACTGGTTCATTCTCCTTCCATGCAACATTATTGATCCATGGAAAGCAATTCAAAAAATACAACTCAAGACATATGACCAAGGTACTAAACTTGAAGTGGTAATCTGTCTCCTTTGTCATTTGCACATTTTCCATCAATTAGTCTTTTAGCAATCCACGTAGATCAAAATCTTGATCCTCCATGATCAATTTGTGAGAGATGTAAATTGCACCTGTCGAGGTTGCACCTTCTCTGTTTCTGAAAAATATTTTGTATGAGATTCCATGTGCAATGTACCTTGTTATGAAATCTTTGATTGCCAAAATTATCAAAGCCCTATGATCTCTAGTTACTTTGGTTCGGGTTTTGACCTCTCTGTTTTGAATCGACTTCCTTTTCAGAATATCCCCAATATTGCATAAACTAGTTAGATTCCTAATCAACTCTTTTAAAATGGGATAGGGTTTATCCAGAGTTAGAATGCCACCATTCAACCTGATCAAAATAAACCTATTGACTTTCGCGTTACCAAAATATGGAAATTCACTCCAAATGTCCAAACTTTTGTGCTTCACACCTTCAAGCCATTTTAGTTCATTGGACAACAACATATTTATCACATCCCTAATATTCTCACTGCTATATTCATCTAAATTCATCATTCCTTTGATTTCCATCATTTTCTTTTCATGTTGAACAAGTTTCTACTGAACACCAAATTGAGCGAGAATTCAACAAGCAACTGAAATACCTAATAAATTCACCACCAAATAGACTTGACTCCTTCAAAATTCTACTGCAAAGAATCTCCTATTCTCCCTCAATGCACAGTGACAAATGAGGGTTCAAAATACCCTTTTATAACTCACATACCTAACCTTTTCACCGCATTAATTTTTTTTCCCTAGGCATTCTGAGTACTATGTTTTCTCAAACAACAAAAGAAGAATTCATCTGAAGACCTTCCACTTCACAAACTTCTACACAAGTGACTTGACTGATACACTTGTAAACCCCTGGAACAACTACTAACAATTTCCTACATTCTAGTGCCAACTCCTAACAAGGGGTTAGAGGATTTTCTTGAAAAAACTCCTCCTAGGCCAATGGCCAAAGATCAATTTTTGGAGGAATTACTAGAAGCATATTCTGGTGTAGGCTTATTTCCTTCATCAGACTCACTCTTCCTTACCCATTTTTTCTTCATTTGATCTCTTACTTCTTCCACAATCACTTTCCCTTTTCCTTTATCATCTTTCTGTCAAATTATGCCTTTGTATACTGGACCTCTTCTATCCATATTTATGTTCCTGTAGAATCTTACAATGTGACCAAATCTATTGCAATTGTACCACACAGGATTTCTTTGTCTAGACCATTCATTCCATTGATTTCCTCTTGATTTGCATTGATTAACAATATGCCTTTCTATTGCATTCATAGCATCTAACATCACTATGAAAGTTGTGATGAACAACTTTTATGCATTCGTTTGACTTGTGACCAAACTTATCACAATTAAAACACTAATCTGAGAATGATGGTTCACTTGATTTCATTTTACCGCTACACTGAGAAGCCATATGACCAAATTTATTATATGAAAAGAAATGACCATTAAACTTCTGATCATTGGGTTGTCTCATTGGATACCTTCTACCTTTGTTCATTTGATTTCTTTTTCTGGAATCCCTATGTTTAAATCCGAAGCTTTCTCCCTTCTCATATCCAAGATGTCTCTTTTCATTTACATCCTTTTGTCCTTTAGTCAGCTCATCAAGTTTAGCATAACTGATCCTAAACTTCTCCTTGTATTCATTTGCAGTAGTGAGTTCATCTCTGAGAATAATTATCTGTCTTTGAATCTCTTGTTCATTATTTCTGGATTGTTGCAGTTCAATCTCTAGTTGAATGAATTTGCTATTAACTCTGTTGCGTTCTTTAGATTTTTTATTTTAAGGACTGAGCCAAATTCTTCTCATTCTTCTTTCTTTCTTCACTCTCCTTAGTTAGCTTCATCACCATAGATTCCATCTCAAGCTTTAGAGTAGACTTGTCTCTAGCAAGCTTTTCACATTCTTTAGTTATTTCTTTTAGGGTCTAATTCAAGTGAACATCTTCCAAGAATTTAATTTATTTCTACTTTGTTTGATCACATAGTTCTTTCCTCTTTTCTCTAGAGTCGTTGATTTTATCCTTCAGTGATTGAATGAATTTTTCAACATCCACAAGATTTTCTTTTAATTCTAGGACTTTTGCTTTGGACTAATCAATATCATCAAGTGCCACCACAAGCTGTTGTTGAAGACCGCCAGAATCCATTGCATTTCAAGATCCACCTCAAGTTGTTAAACTTCTACATAGGAGCCAATGCTTTGATACCAATTGTTGGACTCAAGGAACACTGAGAGGGGGGGTGAATCAGTGTTCAGTAATGTTTAACTTTCATTCAAATCTTACACCGATTACAACATTTAACTAGAAGAAAAGATGTAAGCACATGAAGGAAACAACCAAAATAACATAACACTAATATTTTTACGTGGAAACCTTGTTAGGGGAGAAACCACAATGGAGGTTAATCCACAATTTATACTTTGTTAAAAGTATGAAGCAAAGGGGAATGCACATGCATTCAGGCACACTACCTAGAGCTCATTGCTAAAAAAGAAGAAAGGCTCACTACCTTACAAGAGATTTGGATTAAAACAAAAGGTTGAAATCAAAATATAGCATCTAGAAATGCCTGACTACAGTTCCAGTTAAGCTCATTGATCATATTTTGCACCTTTTGTCTAATTTTGCACTTCACTCTGCTCTGCCTTAATTCACTGCTCAACAATCCTCTTCTGCATAGGCAAAAATTTGCTCAATTGATCTTCTAATATTCTCACATACACATCTTCTTTTCTCTACACACACCAGAAAAAAATACTCATGCTACAAAATGAATTACCCGAACTCATATATATATCCGCTAACAAATATTTTTGTTGCTTCATGTCGACATTCATCAAAAAAAAGATATTCTCCAACTATTGGCTCAAACCATATTTGATATTCAATGCGTACCCATCAAAGTTGGCTCAAGCATAACTGGGACCCAAAAAAAAAATTTTGAGCATAGAAATATTTAAACATTTACTCCTTATACATCCACGACACACCACATGCACAAAGTCAACCATCATGAACAAATAAACAAAAAAATCATTTTATTGGATCTCTTAACCCATACACCAATTAATGCGACACCACAAAACTTGACAATAAGATAATATAGATGCTTAAAATAATTCCTTGAGATCCAAAATGCAAAATGATAATCTGGTGAAGAATATAGATCGACATACTAATCGGATACCATATTCTTCATTCTTACTTATGGTATTTCACTGTTCTTCACTCTGACTGTCGGTATGAAAAAATTCCGATCTGCAGGCTAGAATAATGACTTAGTTTACCATCAATGACAACACTAGAAGCCATATACCAACAATATTAGTAAAACATACTTATATATATATAAACTAAATAGTTAAAATTATTTTTGTGGGCTAGGTTTATTCTTATAGACCTCAATGCATTTTGTCAGACATGTTTCATGCAACTATTTTCCAACTATTATACAATTTAAATGTCCAAATTTAAATTACCACATATTCATCACAACTCTCTTTATGCATAACATCACCATAAGTAATGGTTATGCAAACATTGTGAGTTTGAAATCCCTGATATGTCACTATAGATGAATGTCAACAATCTATAAAATTTATTGTTAAAATAAATCTGAAGGTTTAAAACCTCACAGACATGAATATATATTTAAATTAGAAATATATTATTTTCTTCTTGTAGAACATGAAATGTGCTTCTAGGATGAATGGGTACTAGAAAAGAACTCTCAAGCTAAAACCCTAGAAATATGTGTTGGTTCATGATGACCTAATATAGAGATATCCAAATGGACTATTGATTAAGTGCCTTCACCAAGTTAATTCCAATAAGGTGATGGATGAATCCCATTAGGGAATTTGTGGAGGTAATTTCAAGGCCAAGACTTTTGCACACAAGATCCTCATAATAGGATTCTAGTTTCCTACCTTGTTCAAGTATGTGGTTGGAAGAGAGGAAATATGATACCTTCCAAAGGTTTTTGAAAAAATAAAAAAAATAGGTACTCTTTTTTCATGTCTATGATTGTGGATGCTCCCTTCTAGTATTGTTACATACCAATTGTGAAGTTACTATTTACTATCACTATGTAGGGTTAAATGTGAATTCTAGAGATGAATAAATTGTGCTAGTACCTTGTTATCAATATGAATGTTATCTCATTTGATGATTCATTTCATGCTATCTCAGTGAATGTTATCCATGATGAAATATTGCATATATGTGAATAGATGGTTATTGAATTATTATTATAACTTAGGAAATGTTTATGCATACTACATATGTTGTGAACAATTGAATGCCAAGTGCATGTGTAAGTGGTTGCAAGTAAATGTTCATTCTCCAGGTGGAGGGGAAGTATCACTCGAGAGAAGATATTGGTCGGGTAACCGGTAAAAGTAATTTATCTGAGCATAAACACACACCACATTAGAATTATTTAGTTGAGTCAAATTGTGGGTAATAGGTAAGTCATCCTTAGCCATTAGGTCTACATTTGAGAGTCTTGTTTACTTTTGCATGCAGTATTGGGTGATGTTTATCTATTTGAGTTTTGAGTCCTTCCTTATGATATTGTGTTGATTATGCTTGGGTTGAGACTTTGGGCTTTGTGAATGGTTACCTTTACATCATTTCATATGAACGTAAAATGTATCGTGATTGTGGGCATATATAAATACTTATTCATAGACCCATGTATGAGAGCATTAGCAAATGCACATGTATGTGAGTATAAATATTCACAAAGGTACATACATGAGGAAACAAATATACATATGTGTGTGTGTGTGTGTGTGTGTGGGTATAGTCACTAGGTCATAATCATTCAATTTCAAATGGATTACTTGACTATCATATTACCATATAATGAATATGCTTGTATATATACACAAATACACTTGCAAGTGTTTATGCTTATCGGAGAAGTGTACCTATATAAGTATATGTGTGTAAGTATATATACGTGTATTATTTATGAAACATGATTAGAGTTATTCACCCAAATATGGAATGGATATATATTATGTGGATATGAATATATAAATATATATAGAGTATATAATATGGGGGGAATGATTTAATAAGTATATATATATATCTATATTAATATTGCAAATACAATATAATGGAAGCATTAATGTATATTATTATATATATACTTTTGATGTGGGAATACTTTTGAAATGAGGCAACATGTTTAAACAATAGAGCACGACCTTGGCTTAACATAGTGACAGAGAAATCAACGTAAAATAACTCTTCTAACTTTTCTTCAACAACTTTGAATGATACATATATAACTATGTATGCTTGCAAAACTATAAACATTTGCGTAAGATATTAGGTTGATTTACATTGAGATTTTCTTTGACCAATGTAACTAATCATAGTACGCCATATGATACGTGTTGGTTGCATGATAGAAGTTGATTTATTTAGACTTCTTTTAACATTGAATGACCGCAACAATAAGGGATGATTGTAGTCATCAAATTGGAAGTCGACTTTGAAACATACATAGTTGTGTAAAGAGTTACGTATCACCAACCCTAACATGTATTAGAGAAATGTAGCAATACATATAAAATATGGTGGTTTTGACTTGGTTGATATAGGAAATGGAAAAGGCATGGACTAAGTCCAACACATTTATATGGTTTAGTCGACTCAACCCATAAACCAGTCAATTCATGTTATTTGTTGCTAAATTATCATTGAATAATTCTCTTCACTCGAGAATCATGCTATCTTAGTCTATTGAAGAGGTTTTTTCACCACCTATGATTTCATTTCATGTAGATGTCATTTTGGGAGAATTATTCAAATTCTCCATGTTCTAGTTGAAATAGTCTTTTCAATGTTGTCAATCAGAAAGTCGATCTGTTGATGAATTGTGTTGAGCTTGAGTTTTTATCATCACCACCTTTATGCTAAATCATGTTGCATAAAATTGGTGTCATTCTTCATGCCTTAACTATAGGTTTTTTGGAGGCTGGCTTCTCTATAAATAGTCGCACCATCTCACTTGAAACACATTCTTATTCATTCATGTGATCATTATTGGCATTCATTCATTCTCATTCTCTTGTGTGAACACTATCTCTATTCTTCCATTCACTTGTAAGGGACACATCATATCTAGAGTTATACATCACTTGTTGTTTATCATATTTGAATTATTACAAGCCATTTTCATCTGTTTTATGAGTGAGAAAATAGTGAGCTTTTGTGAGAAAGAGTTATCTTATTTCCTGAGAGAAGTGTGCTATCAACAAGAGAGAAAGAGGGAATTATTTTGGAAAGTTGAATCAAGCTGAATTACTATTGGAGAAGGCTACACCGTCTTCATTATTTGGGATAATCAATAATAGGCATGGGGATTTCTTCTTCTTATTATTTACTTGGAATTAATGTGATTTCTATGTTTCCTAAAATGTATTTTCTCTATGTGCAATTGAAGATTTAGGATTATCTTTGAAAAAGGGAATTGAAGCTTTTAGGCAATTTTTATAATGTGTTATTAAGTACTCCAGGATAGGAGAATTTTCTTGACACAAATACTTAATTGTATTAGATATGTCAAAGAGGTAGCTTGACATAGGTATTTAATTATGCTAGATAATGTTGAGACCATAGGTATTTGATTATACTAGATATGTTTGAACATGGGATACAGTGTGTTTGTATTTACACCATAGTAGGAGATGGGTGTTTATCACAAGTATTATATACTAGGTATGATTGAACATGTAAAGTACATATGGTATGCTTTGCTAGGTTATTGATTTTAACTAGGAGGGCTTGTGTTTTCTCCTAGGAGAGGTCATCCAGTATGGGAGAGGGTTTAATATACTTATATGTAGGTTGAGTTATCCAAGTTTATAGGTTATCTGGAATGGTGGACTATCCCTAGAAGGAATACCTAGCTTGTGTACTTACTAGTTAAGTAGTTAATTCCAAGTAGATTAATATGGTTGTAGGTTAGTCTAGGTTGATAGATTCTCCATTGAAGGATAATACCTATGCATAGCTTAAGATAGCCCTAAGTCAAATCGACCCTGAGTAGTGTATGTGATAGATAAATCTCAGTTGTTTACTGAATTAAAACTCTTTGATCAAAGTAGTGTGAATGTATGAGACTCCACCCTTGATTGTGTGACTCCACTCTAGGTTGTGTGACTACTGAGACTAACACTGTCAGTTCACCGTGGTCCAATATTACATACTAGTTCGGGATGGCCAGATTTCTAGGTTCTACTTATGTAGGACACAACACTATGCTCAGTTAGTTACTGTTATCGATTACTCTACCAATCTCTTTGTCAAAGGGAAGGGCCATCTATCAAATGATAGATGTGCGGGGGACTGCATTATGAGTCCATGGTTGGAAAAAAATGCCTGAGTGATGCTTCTCCCCCCTAGTAGGCGACATAAGAACCAAGATTTGAAAGGGAAGATCCTGGACCATCTTACAACTATTAGTTCTAAAGCTCATTGGAGCTATTTTGTAAATGTATGTATTCTTGTTCTTGTACTTGTGAAGTTATTGTAATTAAGTGGAATCTCTATTGTAAATTGATATGGTATCTTGTTCGTATAATATCAATAAAGTTTTTTTTTACAAAGGTTTGTTATTCTGTTTATTTACTCATATGGTGCAAAATTATAAATTTTTACTGTATCAAAGGGTTAGTATGTTACAATTATTGGGGAATTAATTTTATCGAGAAAATATAAGAAAATTATAGCAAAGTATATCAATTAATTATTGTAGGCACAAATCATTTCACCAAGTGGGTTGAGATAATTCTAACCCATAAAACTATTGCAAGTATGAAGGTGTTGTCATTGATGTCAACTGGTTAACTTGTTCTCAACTGATTGATGTTGTCATTGATGTCATGGATAATGGTTATTAGATGTATATGTCAAGGATATTGAGAAAATAGTAATGAAAAAAGTTTGCAAGTGTTCAATGTTTTCTTTGGGTTTTGCTCTAGAATGTGCTGCTATGCTAATGAGGATCTAAGGTATTGTTCATGGTTGTTGGAAGCTCCTATATCCAGATTTTGGATATTTGAATCATTTTACAATGTGAGTTATGTTCACAATTGTGAACTATGCTTTTCTATGTATCTGATTGAGGTCCGAGAGAAATGTAGTTGCTCTAGATTTCTTCTTGTTCGAGTCTTATGACTTGTGGTTTTTAGGATAAGTTGTTGGGAATTTTTTCAAGTTAATTTTGTTATCTGGAAATATTGGATCATGTTAAGGTTACGTGTGCTTAATTGATTTATGTGTTTTACACGACCTTGTGTTTAACACTACTTTCGAAGCTTATGGAAGTTGTTGAAGTGTGTGATTGGGTCATCCTCATTCTAATTCCACTATAGAATGTTTTAATGCCAACCTAATTTGAATTTATAAATGCAAATGATGTGTGGACAACTTTGGATGAGTCTCAAAGTTGAAGATGGTATGAATATAGGTTGAAATGTTTGTGAAGATGCAAGGGAATGTAAGCAAGATAAATGTGAGATAGATGTGAAACAATGTGTATGTGATGCGATTTTGGGAAGATTAGTGTGAAATGTAACTGTTAAGTTTCCAGAAGCACTGAGCTGAAGGTGTACTCTATCATTCATGCATGTCTGCAAGTGTGTGAGTGAATTGTAGTGGAAATATCTATTGCATTTGAAATTGTATTCTCTCTATAAAAAATATCTTCTATCTTCTTTGTAACTTTGTGGTAGTGATTCCTTTGAGTGGTTAACCCTTGTTGGACAGTGAGTCCTAATCTAGACAGTAAGTCTCGTTTTGGTAGTGAGCCTTCTCTTACAGTGAGCCTTTATAGTCGGTTTTGATATTCTCTATATTGTAAGTTAATCCTCATTGTGGTTTTTCCCTTATTGGGTTTTCCATGTAAATTTGGTGTTCTTGTGTATGTGTGATGTTTTTCAGTTTCTTCCTTTGCACTTAATGGTTAATCATATTAGTAGAGTAAAGGATTTATGAATGATCAAATTTCTAGTGAAAGTTTTAAAGGTTAAAGTTTGTTACAATTGATTCACCCCCCTCTTAGTTGTCTTGTTCAACAATTGGTATCAAAGCTTGGTTCCTTGGAGAAGAGCTTAACTTCTTAAGGAAGGTTGGGGATGGTGAGAAATATCACCTTTTAGTATCCTAGGTTTGATGGAACTAATTATGCTATCTAAAAAATAAAGATGGAAGGATATCTAGAGTCTCATGGACATGATGTTGAGAAATCTTGTAAGACTGCTTACACTCCTCTTGTTAATGGTCTGAGTACAACTGATGAAATCAAGGCACATGAAGAAAAAAATAAGGAGAATTTCATTCTAAAGAATAGTCTTTCACATTCCAAGTTAATTTAAGTTCAAAATTTGAAGACTACTAAAGAAGTCTGGGATGCTTTAGAAAAGATGCATGAAGGAGATGAAAGGTCAAAGAAGGAAAGTTGTAGAATTTGGAGGCACAGTTTGAGATCATGCATATGTTTGAAGATGAGAACATTAAATCCTACGTATAGAGAATGGATGAGATAGTAGGTGCAATGCAATGACTTGGAGCTAAAGTAGATGAATCCAGGATTGTGAAGAAGATTCTTAGAACTCTCCCTGATGCATACAATGAAAAGGTATCTACTATTGAAGAATATGTAGATTACAAAAAATATACTAAAGATTAGTTATTGGGAACTCTAACATCGTATGAGATGAGAAAACCAAATTTGCGAAATGGATCCAAATCAGAAACTGCTTTCAAGGCTACAAGAGCTAAAGATCTAGATGAAGTAGAAGATAACTTTGTGAGAAGGATGAAGAAAGGCTCTGGTAAGTATGAAGGTAAGTTACCCTTTAAATGCTTTAGTTGTGGATGAATATGTCATTATGCTTTGAGATGTCTGGAAAGAGCTAAGAAGAATAAACAAAGATTTAGCAAATAAAACAAAGGAAAGTCGATTAAGAGAGCATACTATGTGAATGAGGATGCTAGTATTTTTGATGAAGAATATGATTATGGAGATTTTGATGATAATGAATGCTTGTTCTTAACTATAAAAGATTAATCTATTTCTGCTAATACTGAAAGAAACGTGAAGGAAATTGCTTCAGAAGAGAGTGAAGGCATGGTAATTTTTTCTCTTCATGCTAAACAAGAAAAGAACTATTGGGTTTTTGACAATGGCTATTCACATCACATGACTAGTGATAAGAGTAAGTTTGTTAAACTTAAAAAATATGATGGGGGCATAGTTATGTTTGGAGATGATACTAGTCCTAAGATTTGTGGGATAGGTTTAGTAAGTTTTGATTAAAAACATAATACTAATGATGTCTACTATGTTAAGGGCTCTCTTGAGTGTTGGAAAGATGTGTAGTAAAGGATATAATATTGTATTTGAGGATGAAAGATGTGAAATCAAGAAAGGATCCGAAAAAATGATTGTTGCAGGAAAGAAGTATGAAGGAAAAATTTATCAACTTAAGGGTGTTGATGGATAGTGCTTTATGACTCAGATTAAGGACAGTTGGTTATGGAATTAGAGAATGTGTCACATGAATTTTGATAATATGGAAAAGAATTAGTATAGTACAAGCCATGAGGGATTTACCAAGGATTACAAAGCCTGTTAATACTATTTGCAAGAATTGTTAGTTTGGAAAGCAAGCGAGAAATAAATTTAGATCAAAGGAACAATCTACTACTGGACTACTAGATTTGATTCATATAGATATTTGTGGTCCTACAAGAGTGAGAAGTCTACAAGGTGAAAGGTACTTTATGCTTTTGATTAATGATTACTCTAGGTATACATGGGTTACTTTTCTTAGAGAGAAATTTGATGCATTAGATAGATTCAAAGTATTTAAGGCTATGGTTGAGAATTAAGTATATTTGAGAATAAAATTCTTAAGGTATGACAAAGGTGGTGAATTTACCTCCCATGATTTTAATATGTTTTGTGAAGTTCATGGAATAAAAAGACAATTATCTACTCTAAGAACTCCTCAGTAGAATGGATGTGTTGAAAGGAAAAACAAAATGATTTAGGAAGCTGCTAGATCAATGATAACTGAGGTAGGTCTACCGAAAGTTTATTGGAGAGAAGTTATTCACACTGTTGTTTATGTTTTCAATCGAGTTCAAGCAAAAGATAATAGTACTAAGACCCCCTATGAGCTATGGTGTGGAAGAATTTCTATTGTTGAGTATTTCAAGGTATTTGGAAGCAAATTTTATATAATACATGAAGAAAATTTAGGGAAATTTGATGCTAGATATGATGAAGGTATCTTCCTTGGATATTCTACTAGAAGCAAAGCTTACAGATGTTTCAATAAAAGACAAGAGGAAAGGAGTATCGACAAGAATCAAAGTTGCTACTACTGGCGAGATATTTATGTGTTTACTTTCTGAGGTTGAACCGAAGATAGTGAGGGAAGCATGTAATTATGAAAATTGTTTGAAAGCTATGGAAGAGGAACTTGTGTAGATTAAGAAGAATCAAATTTTGGAATTGGTCCCTAGATTGGTAGATAAAAACATAATTGCATCAAAATGGGTATTCAAAAACAAGTTGAATGAGAATGGAGAAGTAGTTACAAATAAAGAAAGGCTTGTGTGTAAGGGTTACTCACAAGTAGAAGGTATATATTTTTAGCAGACTTTCGCTCTAGTGGATAGGATGGAAGCTATCATAATATTTTTAGCATTTGATGCTCAAAGATATTTCAAGGGCTATCAAATGGATGTTAAGTCTGCATTCTTAATGGTGAGTTAGAGGAAGATGTCTACATGGAACAACTAAAAGGATTTCAATTATTAGATCAACCAGATATGGTTTACAGATTGAAGAAGGCTTTATATGGATTGAAGCAAGCTCCTAGAGCTTGGTATGTAAGGTTAGACACATATTTGATTCAATAAGGTTTCAACAAAGGTATGAAAGATAGTAATATGCATTTTAAAATTGAAAATGATAACATCTTGATAGTGGTTGTATATGTTGATGATATTATCTTTGGAGGAAATGGAACTATGTGCAAGATTTTTTATGAAGAAATGCAAAAATAATTTGAGATGTCCATGTTTGGTGAGATGAATTTCTTTCTTGGGCTACAAATTAATCAAATAGAGAAAGGGATCTTTATTTCACAGTCAAGTTATGTAAGAGAAATGTTGAAGAAGTTTTGGATGGATGGTTCCAAACTGGTATGCATTCCTATGGTGACTGGCTACAAATTTAGTAAAGATGATGAATCACCTAAGGCTGACCAGAGAAAATATAGATCTATGATTGGTGGATTGTTGTATTTAACTACTACTAGACCAAATATCATACATGCATTTTATCTTGTGGCTAGATTTCAAGAAGATCCTAAAGAAACACATATTGTTGTTGTTAAGAGGATATTTAGGTATTTGAATGACACTCTAGATTATGGCTTGTGGTATCCTAGGGATACTGACTTTACACTTAGTGCTTATACAGATGCAGATTGGACATGTTGTGTAGATGACAGGAAAAGTACAAGTGGTGGTGCATTTTTTCTTGGTTGCAGATTGGTGGCTTGGTTAAGTAAAAAGCAAGATTGAATTTCCTTATCCATTGTTGAATTTGAGTATATTGTCACAACATCTTGATGTACACAAGTTTTGTGGATGAGATAGACATTGAAAGATATTAGAGTAATGTTTGATGATCCTATTTCTATCTTTTGTAATAATACAAGTGTAATTAACATTTTAAAGAATCTAATGATGCACTCAAGGACAAAGCATATATCTATTAGGTATCACTTTTTGAGAGAAAAGGTTGTGGAGAATGAAGTAAAGCTTGAGCATGTACCTACGAAGGATTAGATTGCTAACATATTTACAAAGGCTCTTCCTAAAGATACTTTCAAGTATATCTGGGAGAAGTTAGGGGTTATTTCCCCTCCTTTATTGAACTAGATGCATATGGATATGCATTAGTTCGGTGGGTCTATAGATCTATTTTTCTTCTAGACTGTTGTTTGGAGGCTACCTATTAGGAGTAGGTAGTATCTTCTATGTTTGGGAGTATTCCGTACTAGTAGTGTTTTTAATGTCAAAGGGGAAATCAATGTAAAATATATTTTTCCTTTGCCATTGATGACAAAGGGGGAGGGAGAGAGAGAGAGTATCATGTGAAAAAAATAAATCTACTAACAGGGAGAAACAAAAAGAAAAATCATGGAAAGTGTGTTTAGAGCTATTGTGTTGTCTCTTATGGTTTTTCACGTCATTTGTTTTCATCAATGACAAAGGGGGGGATTGTTGCAAGTATGAAGGTGCTTTCATTAACGTTAATTGGTTAACTGGTTCTCAACTGGTTACTATTGTCATTGATGTCAAGGATAATGGTTATTGGTCATATATGTCAAGGATATTGAGAAAATTATAATGAAGAAAGGTTGCAACTGTTCAATGTTTGCTTCAGGTTTTGCTCTGAAATGTGCTACTATGTTGATGAGGATCTAAGGTATTTTTCATGGTTGTTGGAAGCTGCTATATCTATATTTTAGGGTTTTGGATCATTGTACATTGCGATTTATGTTCACTAGTTGTGAATTGTGCTTTTCTATGTATTTGGCTAAGGTCCAGGAGAAATGTAGTTGCTCCAAATTTCTTCTTGTTTGAGTCTTATGACTTGCAATTTTTAGGATAAGTTGTTGGGAATGTTTTCAAGTTAATTATCTGGAAAGATTAGACCGTGTTAAGTTTGTTTGTGCTTAATTGATTTATGTGTGTTACATTTGTTTGGCCGACCTTGTGTTTAACACTACTTTCGAAGCTTATAGAAGCATGTGGTTGGGTTTCCCTCATTATAATTCCATCGTAGAATGTTTTGGCATCAACCTGATTTGAATTTGTAAATATAAATGATGTGTTGCCAACTTTGGATGAGTTTTAAAGTTGAAGATGGTATAATTACAAATTGAAATGTTTGTGAAGATGCAAGGGAATGCAAGCAAGATAGATGCGAAACAATGTGTATGTGATGTGAGTTTGGGAAGATTAGTGTGAAATCTAATTACTGAGTTTCTGGAAGAAGTGAGTTGAAGGTGTACTCTATCATTCATGCATGTCTGCAAGTGTGTGAGCGAATTGTGGTGGAATCTCTATTGCATTGATCCCTCTAGGTGGTTAACCCTTGTTGGACAGTGAGTCCTAATCCAAACACCAAGTCTTGGTTTGGTAGTGAGCCTTCTTTGGCATTGAGCCTTTGTAATTTGTATTCTCTATATTGTGAATTAATCCTCACTGTGGTTTTTCCCTTATTGATTTTTCCACATAAATCTAGTGTTCTTGTGTATGTGTGATTTTTTTCAGTTTCTACCTTTGCACTTAATGGTTAATCATATTAACAAAGTAAAGGATTTTTGATTGATCTAATTTCTAGTGAAATTTTTAAAGGTTAAAGTTTGGTACAATTGATTCACCCCCCTCTTAGTTGTCTTGTTCAACATAAAACTACATATAAATTAGTGATGGATTTCCTACTACATAATATCATAACTAAGTCTTTTTCATTGATAATAATTACTACATACAATGCCATATTTTTTGAATAACTGGATGTTTAAAAGAGTAATCTATAAGGTTGCTATTGGAAAGACTCCATTTGAACTTGTTTATGTAATAGATTTCAAAATATTGACTAGTTTGGGATGACTTGCGTATTAGTTGTTGCAAGATGTTGATGAAATAGAATATATTACAATTTCTAATAGTGTAATGGAACTAATAGAGCTAGAAGAAAGAATGAGAGTTGCACATGAAAAACATTATCACATAAGCAAGCAAAAAAATATCTATTTGATAAGAAGGTACTTACAAGAAAATTCTAGGCTGGATATTTGGTCCTTATGTAGAATGCTAGATATGAAGATAAACATAAAAATGGGAAGTTGAAACATGGTTAGATCTGAGATATTAAATATTGGAGAAATATTAAACTCATTGGGAAACTCTACCTCATATGCATTATCAAAATCATGCCTTTTTACAATCTTCCATGAACAAACCTTCTTCATTTTGAGCTTGTTGTATGCACCCACTAGAAATATTTCTTTTCTCAAATGCACCATCACTTCATCTCCAACTTGAAATTCCTTATGTCTCCTCTTCAAATCAGCATTATTTTTATAAGAAAAATTGATTTTTTTGATATGTTTTCTCACCTCATCATGAAGACCCTTCATATGCTCTACAAAATCTTTAGCATCTACACTCTTTTTCACATCTTTATCAATATTATTCAAATATGAAACAATTCTTGGGTTGTTTCCATAAACAATTTGAAATGGTGATTTACCTGTGCTTCTATTGATAAAGTTTTTGTAGGAAAACTTAGCTTGTGGTAGAATTAAATCCGATCCTTTTGCTTTGTCTCCAACCAAGCATCTCGGTAAATTTCCAATGCTTCTATTCACCACCTCCATTTGACCATCTATTTTAGGATGGTATGCTAAGAAAAACTTTAATTCAGTGTTGAGCTTCTTCCACAAAGTTCTCCAGAAGTAGCCAACAAACTTAGTATTTTTGTCAGAAACTATGCTCTTTGGAAGTCCATGAAGTCTTACAACTTCTTTGAAAAACAAATCTGCAACATTTACCATATCATTAGTCTTATGACAAGGGATAAAATGTGCCATTTTAGAGAACCTATCTACCACAACAAAAATGGAATAATGTCCTCTTTGTTTCCTTGGTAAACCAAGAACAAAATCCATACTTATATCCTCCCATGATTTTTTTGGTACTAGCAATGGCTGATATAAACCAACGTTTTGACTCACTCCCCTTTCCACTTGGCATACCCTACAACCTTGCACATATTTTCTTACATCTTGTTGCAATTGAGGCCAATAATACTTTTCTATAACAAGTGCAATAGTCTTATCAAAACCAAACTGTCTTGCAAGCCCACAACTATGTTTCTCGTTAATTAAATTTAATCTCATAGAACTTCTTGGAATGCCTAATTAGTTACCTTTAAACAACACACCATCTTAGATTAGGTAATTCAACCATTTGGTTCTATTTTCTGCAATAGGCTCTTTGCAAGCCTTCCATGCTTCACCAAAATCTAAGTCTCCTTCATACATATTCTTGAGTTTATGAAAACCCACAACTTCAACCTACGTTTCAATCAACAAACCTTGTCTTATACTCAAAGTATCAACAACTTTGTTAGACTTCCCACTCCTATGTTTCAAAAGAAATGTGTAGGTTTGTAAAAACTCAACTTGTTTCATGTGCTTTTGAGTCAACTTCCCTTGACTAATCAAGTATTGGAGTGCTTGATGATTGGTATATAAAACAAATTCTTTGGGCATAAGCTAATGTCTCCATTTCTTAAGTGCTTGAATGATTGCAAAAAACTCTTGATCATAAACTGAATACTTTTTCTTAGCATCATTTAGCTTCTCACTAAAATATGCAATAGGCTTACCTTCTTGGCTTTAAAAAACCCCAATATCATTCCCACTTGAATCGCAAACCACTTGGAACACCTTGCTAAAATTTGGAAGTACTAGAACAAGTTTCATTGTCACTTTACTCTAAAACAAATCAAAGCTCTTCACTACCCCTGTAGTCCAATTGAATTCCTTCTTATCACCCCTCATAGTTTCAGTTAGTGGTGCACATATGCTACTAAAACCTTTGATAAAATTTCTCTAAAAACTTTCCAACCCATGAAATGATCTCACCTTTGTTACACTCCTTGGTGTTGGCCATTCTAGAATAGCTCTTACCTTTTCTGGGTCATTGGATTATTGAATAAAAATAATAATTTAATGTGGCAAATAAAAACTTGCATGAATTTGAATGTCTTGTAATGTGGGTCAAGGTGGAAGGAAAATTCACATATGTTTGATGATTAAATTAAATTCATGTTTGAAGAAGGAAAGGTATATAATAAAATTGGAAAATATTTGATTCATGGAGTTAAATAGTTAGTGGAAGAGGATGAGGATGGAGATTTTGATTTTCTGATGCAAGTTGCATCAATATGGGTTACACTCAAGAAAGGTAAAGTGAAGGTTTTGGTGGAGAAAGAAGAGGTAAAATCTGATTTTTGTGAAAATGTTGTTGCTAATTTATGTGAGCAAGATAATATTTTTGTAGAAGAATATATTGCAGTAATAAGCACATTAGAGAATGAAGGCAATAAAGTTGTAAGCAAGGAAGAAGGTGAGAAAGTGAATGTTGATTTGTTTGATGAGATGCCCTTTGCATTAGTTGATGATTTCTCATTTGATAAAGAGATTTGTACGGATGATAGTTTATTGCAAGATGGAAGGGAAGAATATTTTCATTGTGTTAGTGACATTGAACTGGATATAGAGGAGGGAAATGGAAGGGATGAGTATTTTGATTGTGTTACTAATGATGAATTTGCAGCTGAAAATTGTTTTTCAAGAGATATAGGAGGGGAGGAACACATGAAGAGACTACATGAAGAGGTAAGAGATAACATTCACAAAATGAAATTTCAATACAAAACTCATGGTGATTTGAAGAGGAGATACAAATATTTCCAAGTTGGTGATGAGGTGATGGTAAATTTGAGAAAATAGAGGTTTCTAGTGGGAACTCTTGAGAAGCTTGCAACATCAATAAAGGTAGGAACATCAATACTTGGTTTTTTTTCCCATTTTTGTTAAAACTCTCAACAATGGCGCAATCTCAAATTTAATGGATTCATGGATTTTTTTTTTTTTTTGAGTCTTGTATGGCTTGATGCAGCCTTGTCCATCATTGAATTGTAATAATTCATTTACCCATTTGTTGAATCAAAAAAATTCCAGTTGCACATTGCAATCTTGGATTGGAAATTGTATTGCAAATTTTTTTGTGTGTTGTTGAATGGTGTTTGTGAGCTATTTAATTTAATTTACAACAATTTAAATTATCATAATTATCTCACACGTTAGTGGTATCAGAGCCATGAAATCTAACAGAGTTATTGATGCCTATTAATCTACCATATTCTAGTATTGTAATATGGCATGAAGGATGATATTATTGAATAAAAACTTGCATGAATTTGAATTTCTTGTAATGTGGGTCATGGTGGAAGGAAAATTCACACATGCTTGATGATTAAATTAAATTCTTGTTTGAAGAAGGAAAGGTATGTAATAAAATTGGAAAATTTTTGATTCATGGAGTTAAACAGTTAGTTGAAGAGGATGAGGATGAATATTTTGATTTGCTGATGCAAGTTGTAGCAATATGGGTTGCACTCAAGAAAGGTAAAGTGAAGGTTTTGGTGGAGAAAGAAGAGATAAAATTTGATTTTTGTGAAAATCTTATTGTTGATTTATGTGAGCAAGATAATATTTGTGTAGAGGAATATATTGTAGCAATAACTACATTAGAGAATGAAGGCATTAAAGTTGTAAGCAACGAAGAAGGTGATAAAGTGAATGTTTATTTTTTTGGTGAGATACCATTTGCATCAGTTGATGATTTCTCATTTGATAAAGAGATTTGTATGGATGATAGTTTATTGCAGGATGGAAGGGAAGAATATTTTGATTGCATTAGTGACATTGAACTGAATACAAAGGAGGGAAATGGAAGGGATGAGTATTTTCATTGTGTTACTAATGATGAAAATTTACAGCTGAAAATTGGTTGAGTTTTTATTTGCATAAGTGGTAATATGGATCATCCATTCAAATTCATGCAAGTTTTTATTCAATAATATCATCCTTCATTTAAATGGTAGATTAATGATGAATTATTAATGTTCTTGATTTGTATGCCTAGAGAAGTTTTAATGTGGCAAGTGGCATTTGGCATTCCATCCTTTCAATTTGCATGCTTAGAATGGAGGAAAAAGCTAGTGATATTTGGGAAAAAACAATTAATGACTTCAGTTTTCAATTTAAAGTGAATGAGCACGACTTAGTTCATAATTTTATTGATTTTTATGAGGCATTTACAGCAGCAAGTCATGGAATATGGTGCAACAATTTTGTGTGCCATATTTGGAAGCATTTAATGATAAAATTTATGCTCAAATAAAATAATTTCAAAAGACAATTGGAGGGAAATGAAAGAGCAGATTTGGGGTGCCTATTTTGGTGCCTTAAAAAGGTTTTAATCTATATAAAATAGAGCCTTTAATGGATTCAAGAGGAGGCAATCTTTAGCAGAAAGTTTGGAGAAAGAACTTGCAAGTTGCTCTTGAGAGTTGCACAAGAAAGAGTGTAGAAAATCAGCTTGTGAAAAGAAGAGGAATAGGAGAAGAGAAGAGGGATTTTGTAGGTGTTCAAGGTAGCCATGAGGGCTGCATAATAAAGAAAAAAAATAGATTTTAGAAGATGAGTGAAGTTAAGAAGATTTGAAGACATGACGATTTGAAGACTTGCAAGTAGGAGGTTTCTATTAAACTATGTAAATTTTTTGAATTTTTTTGGAATCCTCTCTATGTAATTATTCTTGAAGAATTTTATTCTATGAATATGCTTATGAAAATTTTGATAAATCTATGTTTAAGACTTTGTTGCAATATATGTGTTTGTGTGAGTTAGATGATATGTAAAGGTTGCAAGGTTGGGTAGTTTGATAAGATCCCCAATCTTGACTCCATCAATGGTATCAGAGCATGTGTGTGTGCTCTTGAACGGTTGAGTTTTTATTTGCATCAATGGTATTAGAGCAGGAGTTTTTGAGTGTGCAGGTAGAGCACCAAACGTGAGGCAATTTGCACCAGGACCTAGGGGTGGAGTGTAGACCGATTGTCGTATGTGAGGTAGTCTATACTTGAGAAGTTGAAGATTGAGAGTGTGTGGCAAGTGTTTGAAAAAATTTCAAAGAAGAAGGAAAATTTTTTGTCATAGTTGTGTATGCAGGTGAACAAGAAGGAAAAAATATTGCAGAAGTATGCTTTGAGGAAGGCATAGAGAAAGAGAGTGAGGAGGAAGAGAAAATATTAAAGAGGTTGCAATGACAAAAAAGAGATGAGTGTGATGGAGAACATTGAAGAAGAAGACACCTAAGTCAAAACAGTAAAAGATGAGGTAAAACTTACATCTTGTGAGTTAATTGGTGATTCTAATTTTCTTATGAATTATGTGAATGAAATGAGTGAATATGAGGAAGCTAAAAGTTTTGTTACAGCAGTAAGAATGAGAGGAAATATAAAGGAAGGAATAGATAGGAAGTTTCAGAGTAGGGTGAAGAAGAAGAAACAAGTGGATAAGGAAGAAGAATGGATGAAGAAGAAACACATGATCTACAAACATTAATGAGTTCAACTCATGAAACATTTCAAATTACCATGGGTGTCTGATGTAGGAGCATCCAAGGTGAAATGGAAATCATGTATCACCAAATTTTTTTTATTTTAATTTGGTTTATTTTCAATAAGG
>VDFB02278690.1:0-14573 GCA_007258455.2 Sequoia sempervirens | reverse complement strand
ATGGTCGGAAAATATTAGTCTCATCTTGACGAGTAACTTGACGAGTAACCCGATTGAGTAGAGTTATCAAAACAACAACTTCATCCTTGAATTCACTGCAACCACCCTTTTTAGGCATGTTAGTCTTCTGTATTTTCAACTATCTTTGAGCAACTTTCCTTTTTGAACGCTCTTGATCTTCATACCATATCTTCTCACAAGCCTTAATGACCATGGTGAAATTGTTTGAATGAGGAGGAATAGCGAAGCATTTTTCCACGTCCCTCGGCTTAAGGCTGCAGATGACTCTCCTATCGGTTGATCTGATGTCCAAGTCAAGAGCAAGTCCACCTAGACACCAAAGAATACATGGCATGCAGCTGTGCATTCAAATTTTCTTGGATTTGAGCAATATCCACAAGGAGACTATACCGACAACAAGAAATATGGAACGAACGCCCGCCCATTGAGAAATCTTCTTTTGGATTTTCCATTAATGATCTTTTTACCTTTTTTGAACTTTTTGACATAAAAGAGATCTAACATATCTTTGATTTGGCATTTCAAAGCTCATATTGGTTCCTTCCAGCTGAATTTCCCTACTTGTGAAAATAAACAACCTAATGCTCAGCCCTCCTTCTAGTGTCAATTCTATGTTGGTGTACGTTTTATCATCCATCGAACACACAAAATAAAATGTCCAAGGACACTTTATCCTCTCTTGAACAAAATCACAGTGTATGTTAAGATTGCGAGAAGATCATATGTCGATTCCAAGGTTTCTTTTGTCAGGTCTTGACGTGTGGATAAGCTCAATGGGTGTTGTGATATGCTGGTAATACATAAAGGGACTTACGCTAGGCTTGTTCAATTCACAATGAAGGTCTAGACAATGAAGCTCTATTGTTTGGGTCTTTCAAGCAAACGAAAAAGGAGATAAGGGTTTAGAAGTTCTAATCTATCCCTAGGAATTCAAGAGACGGTAAAGATTAGGTGAAACTGGTAACCATTCTTTGCTTCGCCTCTCTAGGACAACTACACAAAGTGGGTGCAATCTTCAAGGGGTGTGATTATATTTTTCATGTCTTGAACAATACTTATCCAAACTGAAGTTACATCCATGGTCATAAGCTCAGGCTAACTTTACACATTGAATAAAAGTCATCTATTCAAAGAAAGTATGAGCTAAGTTTCACCAATCAATACTATCAGATCTTTCATTCATTTAACAAACATTCAAATCAAATTCTATCTTAATTCTAATCTAATGTTGAAGAAGCTATGCAACCTTGCAAACCACTTGACAATAAAAGGGATTCAAAGCAAATCATGCATAAGAGCTTTTATTATCATAAGTAGCAATACGCAACAATCTCATACACTTTGTTCACGCCTTACAAATGAGGGGCAAGCTTAATTTATAGGCTCTTTGACTACAATTCAATGGCCAAGATTGATTTTGAATCAATGACCGAGATTTCAAAATAAAACCCTAATTAGGGTTTGTCACAACCAACTACCTCTTGACCAATGAGAAAATTACATTTTGGGACACTTATCCTTCTACTAAATATAAACCAACAATAAAATAGAAAGTTGTTGCATGTTGATTTGGAACAATTTGATTGGTTGGAAGATGATGAGGCACTACCTCAACGTGTTGGATGTCTTCCTTGGTCACTTTGTTTTTCTTCCACATGCTTGTCTTATAATATTCTTCCTTGCCGACGACTCTGTCCTTTGCGCTTGTTCCTTCCTAGCTTTGTCCCGACCCCGCACCTGTCTGCCCGAACACCTCCCCGTCCCCACCCGACGCACCAACCGGCCACGTCCCCTGATCTGATGAATCCTTCAAGCTCTCATTGCTTTTTCAGTTTTAATTTGAGAAGAATCCCCTGTGGCTGGCTTTACAATACTGAGGAATTGAACTTTCTTTGTGAAGTATTTCCCATACTTAGCCAAATTTTGGCTATTCAAGTTCATTTTGTCACACCTTCATGTGGACCATTCAACACTTAGCCAAGATTTTGGCCATCTTCATGCTCGAATGAACTTTGCCTACGAATCTTCCTTCAATTCTGAATTTGGCTTGTGCTAAGTAGGGCAGACTCCATCCTTGGACAAGGATTTTATTCGCTTCCTCTTTATTCCTCTTCATTCTTCTTGTCGATTTTCTGAATTCTTCTCCCCAAGGTGTCAACACTTAGCCAATTTTCTCATCCTCTCCTTAGCTGGACGAACTTTGTTGTTACTTTGGCATTTTTTTGGCAAACTTAGCTTTCCTTATGCCATGTATTCTTTGGTGTCTAGGCGGACTTGCTCTTGACTTGGACATCTTTGTAGCTGGGTAGACTTTTTGTTCCTCTTGCCATGGCAGACTTTATGAGGGTTGAGACATTTTATCTCCCATCTCTCTTCAAGGCGGACTTTCCTAGTGCCTATCTAAAGTTGGGGTGGACTTCAAGAATTTCCTTCCATATTCTAGGCAGACTTCAAAGTCTACTTGCCAAGATGCAAGGGCGGACTTTATTGATGTTTTTCCAAATGTTCCTCAATGCCTAGGCAAACTTGGTTAATTTATTTCCAAGGCATGGCAGACTTGATACTTTCTTTTCCATGTTACTTGCAAGGTGGGGCGGACTTTATCTTGGGCTTGACATTTCTTGGCGGACTTGACATTGGTCTTGCCGTCTCCTCTTCAAGCTTGGGGCGGACTTCCTTGATGTCTTGACATTGCTTCTGCGATCTCCATGGTGGACTTGGAGGTTCTTCAGACATTATCTTTGGACGAACTTATGCCATTTTCTACTTTTGGTTGCCATGAATTTCATGTTGAATCTCTTGTCTTTTTCTGGATCAGCTCGCCATGTGATTTTTACCTGATTTTCATGATTTTTGCTTCTGGACGCCTAAATTTTTTATTCTAAAGATGGAAATGTTGACTTCATGACCTGTGGGACCTTGGCACTTTCTAAAAATAGAAATTGCTAAAAATAGAAAAAACAAAAATCCCTAAAAAATAGGAAGTCTCTGATTGGTCCAAAAATGCCAAAAATAGAAAAAGCAAAAAGCAAAAAAGTAGAATCCCTAAAAAATAGAAGTGTTAGAATTGAACCAAAGCAATGGCGTTCCTCGTCTTCCGGACCTTCTGAGCATTTTGACGAAGTCTAGGCATTGTTATGGGCTTGAATTCTCTACTTGACCCGGTGGACTTCCCCGAAAACTCTAACTCTCCTCATTGTAAAAAAATGGTGGATTAGCAGTTGTGAAGCCACGACAAAAAACCCTAAAAAGCAAAAACAAGGGGGTCCCCATTTGCAATGGGGCGATGTGTGAAAAGGTCAGAACAGGACGCTAGCACACCATGCTGCCGTTTGTATGCCACACTTTTGCCCTTTGGCCGATAGCTCGTTAGTTTGTCCAGAAAACCTCTGTGATCTACTCTTTTGGATTTTGGAACTCTCGCATTTTTATCCCGTCAATTGAGCATTATTTCTTGAGCTAATCCTGAGGTAGTTTAGGGCAGTGCACTCCCTTCAGACTCTTTGGTGTTTTAGAGACTTGGGAGTAGCGAATCCCCCTTCTCTACAACTTGTTAGCTCAAACAAAATGTAATGTGAAGGAACTTCCTTTCCACTTTATGATCACCAAGTTCCTTGTGTGGGTGAGGTGAGAGCATACAGTGTACGAGATTACAATTATACTTGAAAGAAAGCAGTTGAGAGTAACAACCACTTATCCAATGGGGTTAGCTAGGCACGTCCACTTTGCAGTGGGAAAGCTGATACAATAATGAAGTGTAAACATGCTCTTCCACTTTTCAATGGTGAGTGAGTACAAGAAGCAAAACAACTCTACCACTTTGCAGTGGTAAGTGAGTGCCAAAAAGCCACTTGTTTAGTGGGGTGAGTACAAGAGCCGCTTATTCAGTGGGCTGAGCATCACAAAATAACATGAGCAGATCATTGGTAGTACTAACGCTCAGTGTTACAATGTTAGCTCGTTTGAATCATTCAAATTCAGGAATATGATATGAAATGAAACTAACTGAAACACCCCCAAAGTATCACAACTCACGAAACTAACCACCCATAATTGAAATAGCAAGTTACCTCAAAGGAATGGCAAATAAGTGATTGGTACATGTTTGAAACTTTGCTGCAGCAGTCTTGTCAATGAGATAAAGACTCAGGAATCTTCAATGATCCACTCCCAAATGTACCCAAATGTCAATGTAGACTTAGAACAATGTTTTCAGCTCCTCTAATCAACTTAATAGCTCGTATGGATGGAATATGAGGGTTTGATAATCATTGAACAACAACTACAGGTTGTCACAACTCAAAAATCATTAAATTGACAAGGTCATAAAATGGTACGACCCTCTCTAGAGCATGGCATCCAACAAAGTTCAGTCATAAGATCATTCAAACTTCCTCCATGGAGTTGGGCACCATATCCTAGGGTGTGAAAGACCTCCAAAACCAGGCACTGCATACTCAAGCTTCACATGCCTCCTTCACTAGGCACTTCCATAAAAGTGGTACGACCTCCACAGGGAAGGTTGCTGCCTCAAACTGTACGACTTGTTATTAGGAGTTAAAGCAACTCAAAAAAACAATAATAACAAAGCATTTTTACCATCCAATGATGTCTCCTACAATGGTACGATTCACAAGGAAGGTATGACCTTTAGGAAGTAATGGTATGACCAGCTACAAGTCTTTCCCATCGCTTCACACAAGAAACTCAAAACATCTCCTTCAAACTGCAAACAAACCCCTCAAAATGCAAACCCAAACACCATCAAAGCATTTAAATCTAATAAAGCCAAAACTATAAGTTTCAATCAGCACCAATGGTGATCCCTGAATGGAATCACACCAATCTAGCTAGGGAATTTCTTTCAATTCCGAAACTAGAAAATCCATGAGGGTTTATGTCCTAAAAGATTTGGAGAACTAGAGCAAATCTGACAGCATAACGATACGATTGTTCAGCATATCCAACAATGAGCCCCAAAGCCTCCTTATATAGAGTTTTCATAGTGAAAACTCCAATTAAAATATTTAATTAATTCACCTTTTCCAAAAATCCTTCCTTTTTTAAATAGCTTAAATCCTCTCTGCCTGGGGAGCCAGAGAAACAGCCAGGTCTGGAAACAGCTGCAGCTGTTTAGATAAATGGTCCTGACTAGCCACGCAATTTACTTCTGTTCCTGCCAAGGCACTCCTGTTCATGTCCTCCAAATGTCCAAGCCCTGCCTATAGATACTAATAATTAGGTGAATAATGAACATTTGGTGACTTACTTATAAATAGATGTGTTTCTTCTAAGAAGTTTGGATTCCCTGAAGTCAAAAAACTCTTAGAATATTGTCAGATTAAAATGTCACGAGCTCATTTGGTAAATAAAAGAAACCTTTGTAACTCCAAATCATTGCCCCTTCACCCAACATTCCCTGCATCCCCGCCCACCACCCCGTCTGCACACCAGCCCCAACGGAACAACCCCAGCCATCACACGCCAGGCCCGCAACCTGTCCCCGCCGTTCCCAACCAAAGCGAGAGAAATGGATTAGAAGAGCTTATGAGGCAATGTAAGATTTGAAAATATTTGGATAGCAAATGGGCAAGATCATAAGACAATCTAGCTATGGTTTTTTCCAACCACCTTGCGAGGTGTAGCAATTGATTGGTATATGCAAATTGACCAACCCTCTTGAAATAGATGGGAGAGATTAAAGAAGGCCTTTGAAGAAGAGTTTAAGTTGCTTCATGTTGATAACAATGCTACCCCAAGTTTCTAGGACGGGGATATCAGGGGCCAGCAAGACGAGTTCCCAAGTTTCCGATTTTTTAGGCCAAATTTGGGGACGGCGGGGGGACGGCTATATAAAATATATAGGGAAACTTTAAATATTCATACGAAAACATGGATAAAGCATGCAGATATACATTATAGAAACTTAGCATATAACATTTGTGTTAAGAATTCATTGTCAATACTCAATATGCATTCAAAATTCAGAATTCATTCTGTGATATTAAACATAGTACATTGCTGCTGTCCCCTAGCCGTCCCTTATCCTTGGGACGTTTCCGGGACGGGGATGGGGGGATTTAGACCTGAGGACACATCCCTGGGTAACATTGGTTGATAATGAAATAGTAGCAAAAATTTACAATACAAAACAAGCTAAGCACGAAAATGTACAATCTTTTAATCCTAGACTTAAAAAATTGTTTGTAAAGTTAGAAAAGAAGGCGACCGATGGCCTCAAGAAAAAATGGTTCGTTGAATGTTTATTTCCGTCATTAAGAAAAAAACGAAAGTAGTACACCCTCTTTCTATGCAAAAGCCTACAATTGGGCAATGGACATAGAAAGCGAACACAAAATGTCTTCTCATGGTAAATGAAAAATAGAGGAAGATGGAAGTTTGGATGACAACAATGACAATGAATTTGAAACAATACAAGTACTCTAGAGGGACATGCTCCGAATAATGAAAGCATTCAAGGCATAGAAAGAAACCAACAAAGAAACTAATGAATTATGGTGTATTGAGTGCAAAAGTGAAAGTCGTCCAATAAAAGAGTGCCCATATAATTTGAAGACTTGGAGTACACAAGTACTCTTCACACAAGAGAGCAATCCACTCCATGCTAGGGGCTTCCATCCTAGATCCCTGCTCTCATTTTTATTTTCTCTCTATATCTCTATGCTATTAAAATGCCTTTAAATTAACAAATAGTAGGTTTTTCTCTTTCTTTTACGTTTTTTGATAATCCGATTTTTTCCAGATTTTTTTTCCAATTTGTCATGCCCTCAAATTTGCTCAACCTAAACCATTCACAGCTACGAATTTTTTTTCAACAAACTTAATTCTGTCTTAGCAGAAACAGAAAATTGAAAGAAATTTTTGGTAGTTGTGTTTGGATTAGGTTGAGAAAATTGAGGGCATGACACAATTTTTTGAAAAATCTTATACTCTTTGATTTGCCAATTTTTTCCCCAAAATATTTTCTCTGCTATAATATCAACCCCTGATTGTGTAGTACTACAGCAATATTATTATGATTGGATCCCTACCACAAATACTGCCCATTTCTTTGCTTGCAATATTAAATTAGATATTCATATAGTGTAATGGCATAACCATCTATCATTAACATTATGCCGATTTACATTGATATTATGCTGGTTTCTTGGAAGAAGAACAATATTTTGAAATTTGAATAATGAATTTATGTAGTGATTAAGCTCCCTGAAGTTGGCAAACACAAATGTGACCATTTGAGTTTTGCCAATTTTGAATGTGAGGAAGAATATAAATATGGCGACTTAATGGTGTGCATGTACTTATGTTCAAACTTCTTAATACATGATACGTGTATATAATCCATGCCTTTATCTGTTTCACTACTGCATACATGATACTTGCAGCTACTTGAAGCCACGTTACACAGTGAAGGACAATAATGAATAAACATATGAATGATAAGCCTAAAGATGACATACGTACCAAATAAGTGTGTTGTTCAACAGCTTCAAATAGACCAATATAGATCATTTTTATTTTTTGTACCAGATGAGAATATGATATCTACGAGGTTTAAAGTTGGTCCTGCAGACAAAGTGAAACTCCAAATGTCTAAGATCTTAAGAATGAATATGTGAATGGCAACATAAATTTAAGCATGCTACTACTTGTCTTGATGTCATCTTGCCGATTAAATGAATCAATGTAACATATTGCATAATTTAAATACACGTGAAATCTTGACAAATTGTGTGTAATCTGGACAAATTGTGTGTGCAGATGAAAATGAACAAGACATGCCATCACCTCTCGAAAAGGTCTTGGATTGCATAACTTCTGTCATCAATGTTGCCAAGATACAGGACATTCTTGAGCAGGGAAAGAACATAATTGCAGCATTTCATGGTACTCTTCATCCTAGAAATTCATGGCAAGGTATTAAGATTCAAAAGACCATATATCTATTTGTCATACTCAAGTGTTAGTTGGCTAGATGATATTCGTTGTTTAACTTTTGTGTGTTTTGAACACTAAGAAACTTTCTCATGTGTTTTGCAGTTAAGTTATCAGTTTTTCTGGCAATCCAAGCATTGTATGGAAGGCTTCGTCTTGCCACCTCAGAAGCTAGTAGCATTTCTTCTGCTGAAGGGGCTCTTATAAACACCTTGATCATTGAGGTATGCTTAATGCTATATTCAATATTAAAATCTTGTCTTTAAATTTCATATAGACAGATAAGCTACTCTATAACAATGTCTGATCAGTTTATTTAACTCTTGTGCAAGTACAGTCCTTTCAAATTTTGATCCCATTAATTCTCGAGTGCATAAGCAGCATAAAAATTGCACAGGTACTTTATGCCTATAACTTTCCTTTCACAGCATTTGCTTATGTTATATTTCAATTTAAATTACTTGATACTTTCACGGTATGCGTGTGACCTTTTATATAAACACTTTTTTTTAAATTCTAGAGTTAAAAGAGATTATGTGGACGACCTCCTAGTATTATCCCACTAATGAATAACTGCATGAAAAACCCTATAATATTCTGTACTATGCTGGTGCTAGACAATGCTTGGTTCTTTTAATATCTTTGTCCCCAATATTGCTGAAAATTCAATGTTTTCATTAAGTTAAAGCTTATTTCATTTCCTTCTAGCATATTTAGTCTGTTCACTTTTCTCTTTAGGGTTGGATATTACTGATTTGATAAAAGTGAGTACAGGAAATAAACCTGTTTCTCTTAAATAGTAGAGGAGATTGTTGTTATGCTGCTAATAACGTTCTGCTTCCTTGCAGTGACAAAAACTTTTGCTAGTTACCCCATACATGATGCCCGCTGCCTAAATTATGAGTGAGAAAGATGGCCCTGAATCTCTGAAATTTGCAGTGTCAAATTGGACAGTTATGCTCCATCTATGTTAGGAACAAGTCCAAAGTCCAAACCTCTGGAAATATTTGATTTTTGTATATTAGAGGATCTAATGCCCTTGGGAAGTTATCTCTGCACCAGAAAGACAACCTTTAAAGACTTTAATCTGTTGGAAAAATGTTGTCATTGATGTCAAAGAGCCTGTGTATGAGGAGAAAATTAAGTTGCAAGATTAGTGGTTTATAATTATATTCTACATGGGCCGACCCATGTCTAGCCCCCTTGAAGGTGTTTTAAATGCAAAATAAAATTAAATAATTTGGATGACCCCTACTTGGAGCCGCCCCATTTGGGGATTTTTAAATTTGACAATAAATTATTTTTTTATTTTTATGGGGCTCCCAAAGTGGGACAACCCCCCTAGAGTGGTGCGCCCACATTGGGCATGTAAATAAAAAATAAAATAAAAACTATTTAATGAGGTAAGGACGATCCCCTTGGAGAGTCACCTCCCTTGGGTGAAGAGTCATGAAGGCATGTATAAATAGAAATTTGGAGGAGAGGCAAAAGCAATCAATTCAAGGAATATTATTCATATGAAGAGCAGAAATAAAAAGCTATTTGAGCAGATTTATGAGACATGTGAGCAGATTTATAACAACAATTTTGTGAGAAGAAAAGAATAATAAAAGCAAGATCATGGCGTTTTTATGAGCAGAATTATTGAAGACTATATTGCAGATTTATGAGTGGATGTATAGCAGGTTTGTGAGCAGTTGAGAGGGAAGATCTAAGGAGTTGCAAATAAAATTATTGTATTGTTCTTGTGGAGGTTGGAGCCTCCTATTTCAGGAGATTGAGAGCTTGGAGCCTCTTATTGGAAGAGATCAGTGCCTCTTGTTGGGTTGGTTCTCAGTGGTGGGGATTGAACTCTCCAGTGGGTTGGTGCCTATGAAATTTGTAAGAAGATTAATACAAGCAATATTTTGCCGTAGTTTTCTCCCGTAAGGGTTTCCATGTAAAATTGTGTCTCTTATGTGTGTGCTTAATTGCTAGATCTTGCATGTATGGTATTGCTATGGATGATTATGTGATGAGCCCTGGCTCACAACTCAAACCCCTGTACTTTTCTTAAATCTTATTGTGTTTTTTAGTTTTTTAAGAGAGTTTGTAGACAGAAGAGAAGGGGCGCATCATATAAAAGCTCATAAAAATGCAATACAGTAATATTTTAATCAACGGATGTAATAGATGTTATTCTGCAATACATACAATGGGATTGCAAATGAATTACATACCCGAAATGCTCCAGAATAATTAAATAAAGAAGTATCTCAGTTTGCCAGCCGAAATTGATGAAAACTGACAAAAAGGCTCGCCTAGGCTCTAGATCTGACTTCTCCCTCTCCGAAATAGGATGCAAACCCTTGAGAAAGGTAGGCGCCAAGAATGGAATACAAACAAAAGCCAAAAGAAAGGCGTTTCAACTAGTTACTTCACACGCCTCCCCAAAAAGGCACATTTCCCAATGTAAAAGTATGGCCCAAGTAGAATGCTGAAGAGCCAAAGATGGAAGCTGTGGAATTGCTGAAGAGGACGCCTCAAGTGTAGAAACCCCCTTATTGCAGACAAGTATAAACTGAATAATAAACTTTGTTAGAAGCATGTAGAACCTCTGAATGAAGCCCTCACAGTTGCACTAATTCGACTGGTCTCTCACAGTCTAAAAAATGCTCAACATCGAAGAGATATCGTTCTCCAATGGAAATATTGCTCAAACCCTGATCACAGAGGAAAGCACAGAGAAAACCTCAAAGGCAAAGTCGAAATAATCATGAATGAATTTCTCATTGCCCAAAATTCCTTATATCTAAAAAGGCACTCATTTCCAAGAAGATACGCCACTTGCAACATTTAAATATTTTAAATCATATTTAAATCACTTTTTCAATAGTTGCAAGTTAAATATTTGGGCGCCCACTTTTATGCATAAGTGATTTAATTTTAAATCACCTTTATGTAATATTTAAGTGATATAAAATATATAAAGTCAATTTGACTTTATAAAAAAGCATTAAGTTAAATAATTAACTCAAATTACTTAAAAATCCATAACTCTCTCAAAACTCCAAATATTCCCGTGCCGTCAGAAGCTGTCAACCCCTGAACTGCTAATGCCTGCTATGAACCAATCACTGAGCTCTGAAAACGAGAACGACCAAGCTCTCCAGAAAGTACCACTGACCCTCTAACCAAACCAGTTAGCCCACAAGGGTCCAAGAAAAGGCTAACACACTGTTCCCGAGAACTGACTAGAGCGGGGACATCACGCCCGGCCTCAATTTGCTTGTCCACAAGCAAACTCAAAGCTCTGGATGTCGGCATCATTACTCACCCAAGTAGCATCCCCTTCCGCCGCAGATTCCTTTCCACTTCACCGCATACTCCCTAATAACTCACCAAGATGACGCCTGAATCCGTAATGGCCTCAGTATCAAAAATCAACTTCCTCATCATCCGTGGGGTGGTAAACCGGCGAGTCAATTTATTGTCCCAACTTTTTGAGGCGCTGGCGACGTGGAACACGCCAGAACTTCATCGCTCATCGGAAGATCTAGCTCATAAGCCACTTCACCGACTCGTCTGACAACTCTGAATGGTCCATAGTATCATGGCTTAAGTTTCTCTGTGCCCTTCTTACGAAGGGTGGACTGCCTATAAGGCTGGAGCATCAAATACACCAAATCATCGATCTCGAAAGATCGCTCTACTCGCCTCTGATCAACATATTGTTTCTGCTGATTTTGAGCTTTCTCACAATATTTGTCATGTCCCAAAATTGTAACACATGAAAATGCAAATCAATAAATAAATCATAATCACAAAACACATTTTAGTGTGAAATATAAATAACTAGATAAATAAATATCAAAAATGTAATGGCAATCTAAATATTATTATCAAGAATATTATAATTATAATACATTTATTATAATAAACGAGACAATTAATATTAGTACATTATAAATATCATAATAATAGAGATTTCACAAGAAAAAAAAATTACAAAATAGTATTAATAAAATATTATTATAATTATAGTCATAAATATTATAATACATATAAAACCACTAGTTTAAGAATAAATATTAATAAATAATATTTATATATTGAAGATGTAATGCAACGATTATTAGTGAAAAAAAAGGATTAATTATAAAAACAGCAGTTTGAAAAAATAAAATAAATAAATAAATAAAAGTGGTTTAAAAATAATAATGAAGGTTTAAATAAATGTTTGTGTCTTTTCATAAGGACATCACTCTTGAAAAGATGTATCCTTAACATAGATATAAAAAGACATTGAATGTAAGAATCAGAAATAAAAAAGGAATCAATTAGAAATCTGCATAAAGCAGCAGATTGGAAATGAAATAAACTATGGGAGATTTATTTGATTAAGTGTTATCGTCAAGAATATATTTGGGGAAGTAAGTTTTATATATATATATATATAGATATAGTAAGTGATATATATATATATATAGTAAGTGATTATTGGAAGATTAAAATTAATTAGAAATAATTACATATTTGTACACGATCATTGTAATAATGATGCTTGCAGCAATTATTGAGCCTTATAAGTAATTACGATCATAATATAAAAATGGATAGATTAATATTTATGATCAATCAAATGTAAGATTGAAGGAAGGCGACTAAGGAATTAAGAATCATGGGAAGACACAACAGTTAAGGTGATGTATTCACTTAGCAATAATATTTAGCATATTTTGAATATAAGAACTAGATATTGTTAATTTGATTATTGATATAATGACATCCTTTAATCTTATCATAATGAGAATTATCATAGGAAATAATGAACTTAAAGAACCATTGGTAAATGAAAATATATTTGATTATAGGCATGAAATAAATCTTGGATGAATGCAAATATATCTGATTGTTTAAAGATTGTCTACTATGTGCTTGTAAACCTATTAGGATGGACGAAACATGGGTGAAGTTGGATTGCCTAAAAACCCCACCTTCAGCCCCTTAGGCCCTAGACAAGGGATTGGGCTTTGCAGCCCCTTAGGCTCTTAACAAGGGATTGGGCTTTGCAGCCCCTTAGGCCCTTGACTAGGGATTGGGTTATAGAAAGATGGGGGTCCCACCTAGGTCTCTGCCCCTTAGGCCCAAGATACGGGATTGGGCAAGAGAAGGTGGTAGGCCTTAGGCCACTTGGACTCCATGGTTCCTCTCCCCTAATAGGACGAGTGTCTTATGAGGTGTTACCATGAGTGGGGTATGCAGGTACTAAGCCCCTAGGCAAGAAGGATTGTGATGGACAACCTCTTGAGTTTACATGAGGGCTTCAGGGCGGATCCACCTATGGCACTCCTCTTATGTCTTCATTAATTGATTTATGTTTCTGAATATATTGTGGATATCTAGATATTATTGCTAACAAATATGTGTATGTGGAAATGTTTTTAAATTGGTGAATGCAGATTTCAATCTAGGATTATTTCATTAGAGAAACACATTCCTTTTGGAAAGAAGAAACCCTAAACCTAATCAACAATCGAATTCTAGGGCAAACAAGCGAATTCAAGAGCAAGGCTAGGTAAGGGACATTACAATATTCTCCCTGAGTGCTCTCATAATGTCCTGGTTCTCCTGCAATAGATCACCAACACTGGGTACTCTACTGTTACTCAACAATAAATCTAGAAAACTCAGAGGATCATATCCATATAACGCTCAGTAAGGTGTCATCTGAATGCTCATGTGATGAGTGGTATTGTAGCAATACTCACAAAGGTATAACCACTTCACCCATGCCTTCTGCTGCCCTGAACTGTAATTCCTCAAGTATCCCTCCACCCATTTATTGACTATCTCAGTCTGCCCATCTGTCTGTGGGTGGTAGCTGGTGCTCGAAGTGAGCTCTGTCCCACAAAGTTTGAATAACTCTTGCCAGAAGTTTCTCAAAAACCTGCTATCTTTGTCACTGACTATACTCTGAGACAAACCGTGCAACATGAATACTTCTCGGAAAAACAAGTCTGCCACCCGTGTAGCTGTGTGGTAGTAGTGATTGGGAAGAAATGAGCATACTTCGTCAATCTATCTACTGCCACAAAAATGTTGTCCTTCCCTTGGGCTTTCGACAAGCCCGTAATGAAGTCCATCGACAAGCATTCCCACTTCCTCTCAGGAATAGGAAGCGGCTGTAGTAATCCTGCAGGGTATGTATGTTCTTGCTTGTTCTGCTGACAAACAAGGCATTCCTTTGACATACCGAAGAACAAAAGACTTGAGACCCTTCCAAGAGAATCTCTCCCGTACTTGCCTGTAGGTCTTAAAGTAACCGGGATGTCCTGCCATAGGTGAATCATGAAATGATCTCAATACCCTGTCCCTCATCTCAGAACCTGGGATGAGAAATATCCTCCCTTTGTAAATGATAAGATCATCTACAAGTGAGTATTTGCCATCCTGTACTGTTCCATCCACTATGCTAGAAGCCCACGAGTTCTTAGCATACTCCGCAACTATCATGTGTCTCCAGTCCTCTGCAATCTCTGAAATGGAGCTCAAGTGTGGGCAACAAGATAATGCATCAGCAACCACATTTTGTGTACCCTTGACATAGGAGATGT
>VDFB02278689.1:0-45052 GCA_007258455.2 Sequoia sempervirens | reverse complement strand
AGTCTTGCAACTAGTTTGTCCAAAGACTTTGATCTAACTCTTTCATTTGAAAGCAACACACTTGTGGGTACCCTAAATGCCAATATGGACCTCAAACCACTACTTGGAAACCTACCTTTGGTGCTCCTCTTGTTCTTGAAGATCCCCAACATCCATATAAACCTCTTACACTTCATTACTCCACAAAAACCTCATCATATTGAGGACACGACTCTTCATCCATACCTGTGAGTGCCAAAAATGTACCCAACATCACACAAATTAGTGTGGACAAGTGTCACAAGTAGACCAAAAAGGACAAGGAAATACCCTCATGCAACATCAACCTTTAACGCAACATGGAACATCTTCATCCAATCCTCTCATTGATACATCAAATCCAATAGTTTCCCAAAACACATCTATTCCATCCATCATCAACCCACATCAAAAAATCCCTTAATCACAAACCCCATCAACCAAGGTAATACCTTGACCGCATCCCAAATACAAGGGAATCTCCAAAACATCGGTCAAGGGAATCCTTTCAAACAATTACAAGGTCTGAATGTGTCATTACCATTGCAATATCTAATGGAGTCATCATCTTTCCCCAAGGTCCCTCTCACCATGCAAAGTCAAATGGAACCTCAAACTTACATTCCTCCATCTCAATCCACTATCTTGCAAGGAATGTTAAACCAAGGGAACCCCCAACCTCTCATGAGCAACTCACAAAGCCACTCAAAACATCAACACACACAATCCATCATAGGTGTATCAACAACCAATTGATCCTACATTGCAAGAACATGCCTTAGCTTTACATCAAGCACAACAAGCTTATCAGCAAGTCATCCAACAACGACAACACAAGTAGCCTTAGTAGCACAACAACATCAAGCTGCCTTAGTAGCACAACAACAAAAGTCAAGCAACCTTAGTAGCACATCAATAACATCAAGCAACCTTAGCAGCACAACAACAACAACAACAAAAAGCGGCCTTAGCAGCACAACAACAACAACAAAAATAACAAGCAACCTTAGCACAACAACAACATCAAGCCCATCAAGCAGCCTTAGCAACACAAAAACAACAACAAGCCCAATAGCAAGCCCTTGTGGCTCAACAACAAGAGCAAGCCTTACTAGATCAACATTATGCCAAACAACAATAACAACAACAACAATGTTCTTACTATAAACCTCAACAAAACATCATCAACCTAAACTCGTTAGGAACATATACATCAACACCTCAATCACTTTCACAAAATCTCACACCGCCATACACACCATACAACACCTCATCATATCAGAATCCCATGTACAACCCATCTGCCATCCCACAATATGTAACATATATTCCTCCACCAAATCCCCAAGATGATGTAGCATTGCAACTTAAAGCATTAACATAAGAAATGTAGGATATCTAGATGGGAAAAATGAAGAAACCACATAAACAACAAAACATATTTCCATATATGATGCAGAGCATCTTCAAACTTCAAGGGTTCTTAAAACCCAAAACTAAAACTTGAAAAGGTCAATCCAACTTTCCTCAAAATTCACTACTTTGTAACTTGATTCAAAACATCAAAACTTGAAAACAAAGCATTGAACCTTTTATGGAATCCAAAAACCACCTTAAACATCACAAAAATAACTTACTCAACCCAAGGAGGTTCTTCAATAACTCTAATTTTACCAATCTACAAGTTTACTTTACCAATCTCTCTTCCACCTAGTAGGGCTCCAACTGGGAACTTTCCCTCATAACTCTCAAGGAAGTCCACCCATCAATACTATGAAAGCATATTTGAATACCCATTTGAGCTTACTAAAACATATCAGAATATCACTATGGGTTACTTTGGAATATCTGACTCAAAAAATGCCTGTCCTGGTTTCCCAATAAGCCTAATTAGGCTTGTGCTCATGAGGGCTTATTGGTTCCTCAAATTCTATGACTCCACACTCTTTATCATAACTTCAATCAATCTTAAAATGACTTGTTCATTCTTTCCCAACCAATTCCCATGGTTCTTTACTGACTTATCACCAAAACCCAACCTCTATGCTCCTTGTTGACTCACAAAACATAGTTTGATAGCCTAGGGCATCACTATTTTTTCCCAAGACCTAATCCTCTAAGACTGTAGCTTGAAGATCTTTGAAAAAACATAAAAATACTTCTATTTACCAATTTGCAAATGGTTTCAATGGCTAGAAATGGAGTTATGCAGTTTTGAAGGTTCATTGTGACCTTAGATCAAGGTTCTAACCCATTTTTACAAAACTTGGCATATCTTACTCAAATCTCAATGGAATTGCAAGAAAACAAAAACCAAACCCTTGTTACCTCCCATCTCTATCAACTATAATACAAATTTGACCAAAGGACAAATGGTATGAGCTGTACAATGGCCTACTACAGGCTTTTACCAATAAATTCTAAAAAATTCAGAGTTCAATTCAAAGTTCTCATCTCCCATTTAAAAAATTGAATCCTTCACTTGACCATACACATTGCTAAACATCTACACAAGTCTTGGGATACACTTTCCAATCTCCTTCTATGCATTTGAAACTGAATTCAACATGTACCCACCAATTTACATGGAAGAACACATAAAAGTTCAAAGAGGGCATCATCTTTACTTGAAATTTGACTTCCCCTGAGTCCTTTAAAAAAAAAAACACTAAACACAACCTACACTAACCCATTCCACCGATTCACAAAGCCTAAATTCATGGAATGGTTACTAAACCATTCTTTAGACTCTCAAACCCTTAATTGGGGTTTTCAAACTAGTTACAAGGTATGTGCAGGATCATGATGGGCCAAAAAGTGGCAATATTATGGGTATTTGTAGGGTATGTGTTTGACGACTATTTTTTTATCCAAAATTGATAAAACGAAAAGGGTTTTTAGAGGAGATTCTCAGCTTTCCACCAATATAAATTATGCTTTAATTTGAATTTAATAAATAATTATTATTTATTTTCTATTAGAATTATGACTAAATTCCTGATCGATAGGTTGATTGAAAACATCTATAACTTTCAAACGGTATCACCTTTTTGAATCTGAAACATGCCTCTATGTCATACATACTATAGGATTAAAAAAAGAAAAAATAAATTCTCTATGAAGTTTTGACCAAGTTAAGGTGGTCGACATACCGCTTTTATATTTTTAAAAAAGTTGTAATAAAAAAATCATAATTAATTATTTACTTGGAAAAAAATTACAAAAAAATATGCATCACATCCGGACATGATTCCTCTACTTATATATAAAATATTATAAAAAAATATTATCATTTTATTATGGTTAGGGTGGTCAGACAGACACCTACTTCTTATTTTTTCCCTAAAATTTAAGTACTACTGCATTGAAATTTACAATTTTCACCAAATAGATTTTATTTATTTTTAAATACACCTAGTAGTTTAGAAACTACATTCAATTTTCTACAAATTCTATTCTTACATATTTTTGAAATAATATAGATAACTTATTCAAATTTTTATGTCAAGTTGCCTAACACTGATTTTTCTGAATTTTTTGCCACTTAAGGGCCTATTTTTTCCATGATGATCCTGCACATACCCTATAGTAAAAATTTTCTTATATCCTCTGAACTTAATGAAAATACCTCAAATTACTTTCAAAATGAAGCTAACTCCTTACCCTAAGAAAAAATTCAAGAATTTAGCCTATGAACCACTGTACTATCCATACAAGAACTGAAAACAAGAGGGAAAAACACTGAAATTGCATAATAGAGTACTTTTATTCACCAAAATGATTCCAAGATGCAATCTTCTATCTTTGGTTCACCTTCACAATGTTTTTAAAAGATGTTTACATCAATCTTCTTGACTGCCCCATTAGTTACAATCAACCCACTAAGACTTTACAACTTCATGACTCTTCAACTTCTAGCAATTTTGTAATTTTTTTGCATCTTTTGCAACAACAAACAAATTTTGCAATTTGACATATATTTGACCTCCTAGAAACCTAATGGTGACTCAAATAAATTTTATTGGGTCCACACATGACCATTTTACATGTACTTCATGATAAAAATTCAAATTTTACAATTTTGACTATTAGAGGCATACAATGCACAAGGTGCTCCTGCACCAAATAACCGACCTGGAAAAGACCTCAAGTCCTTTTGAGGACTGAGTTTGCATCAATCTTTCTTTTTCACACCTACATACCTTGATTAATTCTACCTTGGACTATTTTCTACCTTGCTCTTGAAACTTTCACTTGCCTTTGTCTTGATTCCAACTTTTTCCTTCAATTATGTCTTCACTTGTCTTTGTTTTTTCCTTCTCTTTCTCTTCCCCCCAAATCACTGTACTATCAGTAGTTAACTTTCCTCTGACCTTCCTTTCAAACAAAGGACACAAGACTATCCTTTCTCTTTTCTCTTCTAAGCAATCTTTCCTCATTTCAATCAATTCATCCTTGACCTTCTCTTGACTTGCTTATCATCATCTTCTCATCTTTTCCAATCACTGGATCACTCTTCAAATTACAACTAACATCTTCAATGGCTACAAACTCTTCAAGTGATATTTAGAAAAATATCCATCTCCCTCACTGCTTCATCACACAACCTCCTAATACCATCCATCTTACCCAATAGTAGATCTTGGAAGATGCACCTACCACTCTTTCTCTTAGTGGTGTCATTCTCTCTGAACCTTCTCCCCAACTTAATCTCTATTAGAGGACAGTGAACATAGACCTCTTCTTGTTTGTAGCCAACAAACCTTCTACTCTTTCTCTCTTTCTTGCAACTTTAAGATGGATCAAGCACCTACAACCAACAACTCAACAAACCACCAAATCAACCAACTCTGATACTAAATGATGCACAGAATCTACAAACTTCAAGGGTTCTTAAAACCTAAAACTCAAACTTGAAAAGGTCAATCCAACTTTCCTCAAAATTCACTACTTTGTAACTTGATTCAAAACATCAAAACTTGAAAATAGGGCATTAAACCTTTTATGGAATCCACAAACCACCTTAAACATCACAAAAATAACTTACTCAACCCATGGAGGGTCTTCAATAACTCTGAATTTACCAATCTGCAAGTTTCCTTTACCAATCTCTCTTCCACCTAATAGGGTTCCAATTGGGAACTTTCCTTCATAACTCTCAAGGAAGTCCACCCATAAATACTATGAAAGCATATTTGAATACCCATTTGAGCCTACTAAAACATATCAAAAAATCAGTATGGGTTACTTTGGAACATCTAACTCAAAAAATGATTGTCTCGGTTTCCCAATAAGCCTAATTAGGCTTATGCTCATGAGGGCTTATTGGTTCCTCAAGTTCCAGGACTCCACACTCTTTACCGTCACTTCAATCACTCTTAAAATTACCTATTCATGCTTTCCCAACCAATTCCCATGCTTCTTTACTGACTTATCACCAAAACCCAACCTCTATGCTCCTTGTTGACTCACAAAACATAGTTTGACAACCTAGGGCATCACTATTTTTTCCCAAGACCTAATCCTTTGACCCTGTAGCTTGTATATCTTTGAAAACACATAAATATCCTTCTATTTACCAATTTTGAAAAGGTTTGAATGGCTAGAAATGGAGTTATGCAAATTTGAAGGTTCACTGTGACCTTAGATCAGGGTTCTAACCCATTTTTACAAAACTTGGCATATCTTACTAAAATCTCAATGGAATTTCATGAAAAAAAAACAAACCCTTGTTACCTCACATCTCTATCAACTATAATACAAATTTTACCAAAGGACAGATGGTACAGGTCGTACAATGGCCTTTTGCAGGCTTTTACAATAAATTCTAAAAAATACAGAGTTCAATTCAAAGTTCTCATCTCCCATTCAACAAATTGAATCCTTCACTTGACCATAAACATTGCTAAAAGTCTAAAAAAGTCTTCGGAGACACTTTCCAATCTCTTTCCATGCATTAGAAATTGAATTCAACATGTAGCCACCAATTTACATGGAAGAACACAGAAAAGTTCAAAGAGGGTAACATCTTTACTTGAAATCTGACTTCCCCTAAGTCCTGCAAAAAAAAAAAACACTAAACACAACCTACACTAACCCATTCCACCAATTAACAAATCATAAATTGGTGGAATGGTTACTAAACCATTCTTTAGACTCTCAAACCCTTAATTGAGGTCTTCAAACTAGTTATAGTAAAAATGATCTTATATCCTCTAAACTTAATGAAAAGACCTCAAATCACTTTCAAAATGAAGCTAAATCCTTACTCTAAGAAAAAAAATCAATAATTTAGCCTATGAACTTCTGTATTGTCCATACAAGAACTGAAAAAAGAGGGAAAAACACTGAAATTACATAATAGAGTACTTTTATTTACCAAATTGATTTCAAGATACAATCTTCTATCTTTGGTTTTCCTTCACAATGCCTTTAAAAGATGTTTACATCAATATTCTTGACTTCCCCATTAGTTACAACTAACCCACTAAGACTTTACAAATTCATGACTCTTCAACTTCTAGCAATTTTGTAATTTTGTAATTTTTTTGCATCTTTTTGCAACAAAAGACAACTTTTGCAATTTGACATATTTGAACATTCCCGATAAATAGCGAGTGGGGATTATAATAGCAAATGTTGATCTAGATTTATCCTTCCAGTTAAATATGTAGTGCATTACCTCTTATGATGAGCTTTTCCCTAGAGCCCTTAATATCTAGAGAGCCCTAATCTCACAGGGAAACACACAAGTATATAGAGACAACCACCCATCCACTAGTTTTAACGACAAGCCCCGTGTATGGGCTAAGAACAAAAATGTGACCAATGATGGCATGGTAGATGCTAAGGTAGTCCTAAGTGCTTTGATTCCAAACAACAATCAACTTGCTAACATTCAACCAATTATGCAACAAACAACACCTCCTTAGAACAATCAAATCAACAACATCGAAACACAACAAAGGCGAACCCCTAACAAGAACAACTATTGAAATGAAAGTACAAAAAGTTGTCGGAACCCATTGAGACCATTATGAATAACTTGGTAGAGTTAAATGTAATAACACTTCTTGACTTTGAAAATTACCAAGAACCACAAGATAAACCATCCTAGTACAATGAGAACAATCTTTGTGAATTTCAGAAAATTAAAGGACACAAAATGGAAAATTGAATGAGGCTCAAAAATATTATCCAAGACCTTATAGAGAGGGACACCATATCCATTAAAATACCAGTTGGTAACTAGGATCTTAAGATATACAAAAACCCTATGCTGGATCATAGCAAAGGGAACAACAACAAAAAAGCTAAGGACTACCAAACGTGCAACATACCTATTCCAATGTAGTTGCTTCTTGTGATAGTGTTGTCACCATTGTCACCATCAAATTTCCTAGTGCGGAGTGTGGAGTCACCACAAAACATAAAAAACTCACCATCAAAGGATTCCCATCTCAATCTAGGTAACAACCTACTTGAAACATAGATTTTAGGACCCAATGGACTCTCTAACTCTTATAGGGTTTTTCACCCAAAAGGAGAGAGATTAGATCCTAAAATGCTAGATTTTCATTCAAATTAGGACATATGTGATGTGATGTGATGTAAATGATCTAAGCTAAATGCAATAGGTTAATCTAGATGACTGAAAATAAATGCAAAACTAAGATTTATGCTTTTTTTGAAAACACAGTGTGATATGCAGATATGAACTAGAAATGAATGCAAAACTTAACAGAAATGAATCAAACTAAAAGAGTACACTTGGAGGTAGGATGATGTCACTGGAAGGTTCTGAAATGTCTTTGAATTTTTTGTAAATGGCCACTGGGACTCATTCGCCAAGCATGGTGAATCAGTCTTGCTTTTGCTAAAAACTTCTGGAAACGTATTTTTGACTGTCGGGAGTTGAAATCTCAGAAAATCAATTTTCAGGCCTATAGGTGGGACTCATTCACCAAGGGTGGTGAATCATTCCACCTACAGAAATCTGGAAAATCAGGGGAATATTCTGTGGAGTTAGATCTGCAATTTTGTCTCCTACAGGTCTCCACTTCTGAAATTGCCAGAATCGGGTCTGAAAGTGACTTTTTGTTGATAATTTGACTTGAATGATAGGAAGAGGGCTTGGATGACTTTTAAATTCAATCTTAAATGATCATCAAGCTTCCAAAGGACCTAAACCTTCATACAAACAAGACAATCTAAGAGAGATTGTTGATTGTTAGGGCATGGGGGTTTGCTTTGGTCAAACCCCATTTAGGTAATTAAACCAAATTGATGAAATAAAGGAATAGGACATGTAACAATGGAGTAGATTACCTTGAAATGATGGTTGATCTTGGATTTCTACAACAAAACATGTAGAACCAACCCTTGAATGCTTTAGAATGCTAACTTGAAGATCTTGCTTGACTTGTAATACAAGATGAATGATGAATTGATGATGAGAGTTATAATAATGAGATAAGATGGATGGAAGATGAGGTTAAAATTGCTTATTTATAGACAAGTGTGCCATAGTACCCGATTATACTACATCACAAGCTGACATAAAGTGAAAATAAACTTTAAATTTCACTTTTCCCTGCTCAAGGGTCAAAATGGGGCCAGATAGGACTCATTTGCCAAGCATGGTGAATGGGTCCAACTTGGATGGGACTCATTCACCAAGCATGTAGAATGGGTCCCATAGGGGCCATTCTGAAACTTATGAAGCTTACGAGCTAGGAAATAAGGTTTAGAATGCTATCTTGTCAGGTATTTGATCATTTAAAGCCTCGAGATGCACAATATGGGTAAAATAGGACATGTTAGTGATGTAAATATTAAATAGGGCTTGGGACACGTAATTCAATGTGAAAGTGTGATTTAATTCACTTTACAACACTAATATTAGGTCCACATAGCCTAGAAATGCACAAGAACCAATGTGAGTGTGTAAATCACATTATAACACTAGTTTGTCATTAAGTTTATGTTAAGATCTTTCTAGATTGATGAAATAATGTTATTATAATGTTGAATTTAGGAATAAATAAGTTAATTAAGTCTAGAAAAGTGTGAAAGCATCTTACAAGACTTCACAACACCTTTACAAGACATTAATCAACACATGTTATTTGGTTTGAAAGGGTCCAAGACCTAGTGTGGACACATAAAATGCCTCACAATGCTAGATTAGGGCCTTATTAAGTCCATTTAATCTCATGTAAAGCAATGGGTCTAGTTTTGGATAGCACAAGTTACTTTGTCAACATCAAATCCTAGCAGGTATAATCTCCTAGATCAACTTAAAAAGACCCCTGCACAAATATCAATCTTAGAGTTATTAAGGCTATCTCTCGCACATAGGGAAATCCTAGGGAACACTTTATCTTCATCATCCATCCCATAGGATATTGATATAGAATAGTTTCAAGATATGGTAGGGCATATATGATCATCTTCTCACCTTCTCAGAACAAGACCTACCATCACAGCCTTCTCATAATAATGATTTACACCTTGAGGTCATTGTTCATAAGAACAAGGTCAAAAGAGTCTTAGTAGATGGAAATGTTGGTATGAACATTTGCACTCTTCAATTGATCAAGAAACTAGGCTATTCAAAGGATACCATTGAGAAAGCAAAGAGTACCACCATCAGAGCATATGATGATCAAGAGCAGGTATCACAAGGCATCATTGCACTACCCATCCAATTGGGACCCATCATTGTAGAAACTGCATGCCAAGTGTTAGACCTTGATCTTACATACAACATCCTACTTGGCTGACCATGGATTCATGCCCTAAAATTTGTAGCCTCCACTTATCATCAATGTGTAAAATTTCCTTTTGAGGGTAGATAAATTACCATCCATGGATATCCTAAGCCTTTTTACTATTGCAAGAACCTTGAGGCCAAGTTCTATAAGATCTCCCAAATACCCAAGAATGATGAAGGGCCTACACCATCCTCCTCATTTGCTGACCCATCATCCCTTGCATCGACCTCAGAAACAAAAATACCTATTGTGCAAAACATTCCCGACATCAAAGCAGTGATCCAAGATGATGGTTGTGGAAACTATAAGCTAATGAAGAACACTTTTGTGTTAGGAGAGCTACCTCTTTCTCCTCAATCCCATGGGAAACCCACATCTAGCAATAAAGAGATCAAAACCATCAAGATGGTAGCTACCACCTTCACCAAGTGGGGAGATTTGAACCAAGAAGATGTAAACGAGGAGGATGTCTCTAAACTACTATATTAGGATAAACGAATTGTCCCTATTCTTCCCATGGAAGATGACAATAAAGGCTTGCAACTAATGAAGGGATGGGGCTATAACAAGAACAAGAAGTTAGGAAAAAATGATAATGGTTTGCTAGAACCCATCGTTCCTAAGAAAAGACTAAATAATCTTGGCCTAGGTTATACTACTAGCAAGGTCACCCTTATTGGCAAAGGTACTTCCCCAAAATGGGCGGGAGGTCCTGGCATCGAGAATCACCACCGGCTGACCACCGGTTTGGCACCGCGAAGACTGTTTTATTTATTTATCTGATTACGTGAAACTAACATGTAGATCTTTAAGTGAAAACCACACTGTGGCACTTTCTAATCCTAAAATAGTAAAAAAAAGGACGCATCCAAAGTTGAAAACCTCTCTAAGGCACCAAAGGATGAGGGATTCAATCTCCTCTTAGTGCAATGCATCTAAATAAGTCAACAATTCTAGCAGAAAAGGCCACTCAAGTCAATGTGGGAATAGAAGAAGCACCCAAGATCACTTTCTATGTTTAATCCCTATTGGATGAAGAATAGAAAAACCTAGCAGTGTTCCTGAAAGAGCAAAGAGCTAACTTTGCATGGTCATACATAGCTATGCTATGGCTCGATCCAAAAGTATTTGTGTGTCACTTAGTAGTTTATCTTGAAGCCAAGCTAGTAAAGCAAAAATTAAGGAAGATGCACCCTCATATATCACTCTTGGTGAAACTAGAGTTACAAAATCTTCTTGACATTGGATTTATCCGACCGCTAGATTATTCTGAGTGGGTTTCAAACTTGGTACTAGTCCCCAAACCCACTGGGGGCATTAGAATATGCATAGATTTTAGAGACTTAAACAAGGCATGCCCGAAGGATGATTTCCCTCTTCCTAACATTGACCTCATCATGAACTTAATAGCTAGGCATGAAATGTTGTCACTCATGGATCTGGTTTTTCAGGCTATAATCAAATCATGATCACCAAGGAGGATCAACACAAAATTGCACTTGTCCATGGGGAACCTATTGCTAGAACATGATGCCATTTGGGCTGAAGAATGTAGGAGAAACCTATCAAAGAGCAATGACCCTCATCTTTCATGATACATGATCCAAATTTTTTTTGAAGATAATGTGGATGATATTTTGGAAAAATCAAAGAAAAGAAGTGAACACATAGAAGTATTGGGACCCATCTTTAACAAACTTGAAGAGTACAAGGTATGATTGAATCCAAAAAAGTGTCTTTGGGGTTACATTAGGGAAACTTCTTGGCTATATCATCTCACAAAGAGGGATAGAAATTGATCTAGCAAAAGTGAAAGCCATCCTCGACATGGAACCACCACAAACACTAAAGCAGATGAGAGGGTTACAAGGAAGATTGTAGTCCATCAGAAGGTTCATAGCACAATTATTAGATAAAATCCACCCTTTCTCACATCTTCTACATAAAGGAATAATTTACAAGTTGGATGAGAAGTGTGACAAAGCTTTCCAATAGATCAAGGACTATCTATTGACACCTCCAGTGCTCATGCCACCGATACTGTCCAAACCATTGATCCTGTATATCTCAACAACATCAACAACATTCTAGGTGCTCTTCTAGCACAACATGATGAAAACAGAAAAGAAAGAGCCATCTATTACATCAGCGAGACCTTGGTGGGCTATGAAATGAACTATTCATCCATTGAGAAGGCCTACTTAGTAGTAGTTTTTGCTTCACAAAAGTTCAGAAACTACATGTTGTCACATCAAGTCAAGCTTATTGCAAAGATTGACCCATTGAAATACATGTTATCTAAAGAAACTCTCACTACGTGAATGGCCAAATAGGTGATGATATTAACTAAATTTGACATAGAGTACATGGAGTGCAAGGCAATCAAAAGACAAGTGATCACAGACCAACTAGCATAGGCACCTATCTATGTAAAGAACCCTTTGATATCTAAATTCCCTGATGAACCACTGTTCCTTGTCAATCTTAGAAATCAGTGGAAAATGTACTTTGATGGATCATTCACCCAACATGGATTTGTGGAGGGTATTCTCTTTATCACTCCTCAAGGTGATTGCATTCTAAAGTCTTATAGGCTATCATTTCCCTGTACTAACAACATTGTTGAGTACGAAGCCCTAATCATAGGTCTACGGATAGTAGTTCAATGGTAGATACAAGAGATAAAAGTCTACGGAGACTCACAACTGGTTATCAACCAAGTCAATGATGACTATGAAACTAAGGATGACAAGCTTACTCCTTACAAGAAGATGGTAGAAAGTGTCAAATACCTTTCCATTGATATAAATTTTGAGAAGATTCCTCGAATAAACAATCCAGTAGAATATGCTATGGCAACAATCAGATCATTGTTAGATATGCCAAAGGGTGATCCCACAATACTGGTTTACAATTTTTGGCCAAACTGGACACCGAACTAATTTTTTCTAACTAAATCTTCACTTTTGGGCATCTATAGCAGCTAAATCATGAGGAATTTGAAGATGATGCAAACTAGTAATTTGTGACATTTTGTCTGTACATTCTAAATATATTTTTTTCAAAAATTTTGGAATCAGATTGCACTTCTTTTTCCATGACCTTTGAAAACTAGTTTTTTTCAGTAAACACTATTTTTAAGGAGTGATACTCACCATATACAACATAAATTTTTTTCCATGAAGGATAAAATTCGAATTTGTGGAATTTAGATTTGTAACTATGATATCTAGCACTTTCATTTTGTTTCATAGTGTTTTATTGAATATTTTTTCCTTGATCAAGTTTCAAAGTCAAACCAATTACAATTCAGACATAGGCAAACCGTATACAACATAACCTTTTTTAAAATGTATCGAAATTCTTTTTTTTTTGTTGGATCAAGGACTTAAATATCTAGTGCACAGATATTTTTTAGTATTTTTTTTTTATAATCTACTATTTTTCCACGCGTAGAACATAGAGCTTGATTTTTGGTGAAAAACCTATGTTTAATCAAACTAAAAAAACAAAAACATAATAAAACCAAAACATTTTAAAATTATATTCATTGGATAACTCGTTCTGAGGACTACCATCATCTAGTTGGGTTTGTGAAGTCTCCTCCATTTTCATCCTCAACTTGAGCTTTGAAGGGAAAAATTCTAGAGAAATTTGGTGTCAGAGGGGGAGAAGGGTGGAAAACAGGGGTTCAAATGAACCTAGGTTTTCTCAAACAAGGGTTCGAGGGAACTCCCCTTTCCACTAAGCTTTCATGTGTATTTCATTTAGAGAAATGTGGAATATGGTGGAACCCAACATTAAATAGGTTCGCTCGAAGGGGGCTCGAGCAAACCCCCTTTGGGTTCGCTCAAACCAAAAGTTCGTTCGAACCCCTAAAACCAAAATTTTCTTCATGGGGGTTTTTTTTGCAATTTTCCTTCCTCACTGTCTAGAATTGCAAACCAGTTTTGTGGGTTTACCCCAAACAATGTCCTGCAATATGAATTCTTGGTATAACTTCTCATACCAACTTTCAAAATCCCTAAATCTGAATTTGCGTGTGTCATCATTGGTCTTGGACCCCATGGTGTCATGATATATTCATCTACCTAAGTAGAGGAATCCTCCCATCCGATATCACCTCTAACCTTAAAAAGACCTTTGTTAAGAAGGCATCCCGATTCGTGATCCTAGGTGATAACCTTTACCCCCAAAGCATTGAAGGGACATCACTACGATGTCTTAACCAAGAGGAAGCCTTGATCACTTTAACAACATTTCACGATGGCATATGTGGTCCCATTCTAGTGGTGGGTATGTGCAGGATCATGATGGGCCAAAAAGTGGCGATATGATAGGTATGTGTAGGGTATGTGGCTGATGAATTTTTTTTACCCAAAATTGATGAAACGAAAAGGGTTTTTAAAGGAGATTCTTAGATTTCCACCAATATAAATTATGCTTTACTTTGAATTTAATAAATAATTATTATTCATTTTCTATTTGAATTACGACTAAAGTCCTGATTGATAGGATGATTGAAAAACATCTATAGCTTTCAAACGATATCACATTTTTTAAATCTAAAAACATGTGTCACATTCTATGCTTCACATACTATAAGATGAAAAAGAGAAAAATTGAATTTCATGAAGTTTTGACCAAGTTAAGGTGGTCAAACATACGAGTTTTTATATTTTTAAAAAATTGTAATAAAAAATTCATAATTAATTATTTACTTGGAAAAAAATTACAAAAATATGTATCACATCAGTACGTGATTCCTCTACTTATATCTAAAATATTATATAAAAATATTATCATTTTATTGTGGTTAGGGTGGTCTAACAAATACCTACTTCTTATTTTTTCCCTGAAATTTAAGTACTATTGCATTGAAATTTCAAATTTTCACCAAATAGATTTTTTATTTTTTAAAATAAACATAGTAGTTTACAAACTACATTCAATTTTCTACAGATTCTATTCTTACATATTTTTGAAATAATATAGATAACTTATTCAATTTTTGCGTCAAGTTGCTTAACTATGATTTTTCTGATTTTTTTTGCCACTTAAGGGCCTATTTTTTCCATGATGATCCTGCACACACCTTGGTATGACTTTAGCTAAAAATTGTTGAGGATGGGGTACTACTAGCCAACCATGGAAAGAGAATCCCATTAGTATGTGCAAAAATGTGTCCAGTGTCAACAACATGGAGATCTGATTCATGCTTCAGGTCAGGAATTACACCCAATGATCACACCTTGGCCTTTCTCATAGTGGGGGCTTGACCTCATAAGAAAGATCACTCCAACCTCATCCAACAACCAAAATTTTATCATAACAGCCACTGAGTACTATACCAAGTGGGTTGAAGCCATTCCCTATGACTTACATAACGGGGAAGCAAATTGCCAAGTTTATCCTAAATTATCTAATTTGTCATTATGGTATTCCACAAACCCTTATCTCAGACAACAGAACACCTTTCAAGAATCAGGATGTGAAAGAGCTATGTCAAGGATTCAACATCCAACACTAATTCTCTACCCCATATTACCCCCAGGGCAATGGTCAAGCCAAGGCTACAAATAAGACCATTCTGAAAATCCTAAAGAAAATGACCAATTAAGTTGGTCGTGACTAGCATCTATAGCTAAATCTCGCTCTCTAGGCTTATCAAACTAGTATTTGCATGCTTACGGGTGCAACCCCTTTCTCCTTGGTCTATGGATCAAAATCCATTTTGTCTATTGAGGTTGAGCTTCCTTCACTGCAAGTGTCACTACAAAACCTAATCACTGATGAAGAATACAAAATATCTCAACTGAATGAGCTAGAATTCTTGGATGAGCATCATCTTGATGCCCTTAATCACTTACAAGTATATCAAAGCCGACCAAAATAGAGCTATAACAAGAAGATCAAATGTCGGTCTTTCTAGGTAGGGGATCTTGTCCTAAAGTAGAATCAGAAGAATCTTCTAGACCAGAACAATAAAGGAAAGTTTGAGCCTAACTGGTTGGGTCCTTTTGTCATCACAACAAGTTATGGATCAGGAACATATCAGTTGTCAACACCTGAAGGTGAACCCTTGTAGGAGCCAACCAACAACTTGCAACTTAAAAAGTATTATGCCTAGTCTCGAAGGGTATAAATTTGAAAATATAAAAAAAATTAAAAAATGATCAAAATCCAAAAAAATGAGAAAAAGGACTAAAAAAAAGTAAAGAAAAAAAATCCTTTAGCGAAAACCACTTTGGTGGTGCTTTGGGCAAGTACCTTGGTGAAAACCTGGAAAAAAAGCGTCTCGCATAAATAAAGCACCTCCATCTATTCTTTGGATCTTTATCCTATCATTCTTTGCATCACCATCCTTCTAGCGCATCATTCCTCTTATTTATTCCATGACCCATTCACATCCTTATCAAATCTTGATGTTATGAAGTATCGTATCCCCTTTTAGTACTACCTGGCATATTCCTAAGGTCAGTTTTTCCTACCTATATCGAGGTAGTCTATTTTGTCATGTTAGGGGAAATTCATTCTAGATCATATTGGGTTCTTATATATCTTAATGTTATTAGAAATCACAAATAAAAAATCCCAAAAAAATTCATAAAACTTCATTAAGATCCAAAAATATCAAAATCCTGTATAGCTAAAATCCAAAAAAAATCAGAAAATTGTAAAGTCAAAATCAAAAACATCCAAAACACATCAAAAACCCTTAAAAACGTCAAAACATCAAAAATCCAAATCTAGAACCTTGTCAAACTACGAGTCTCTGAGCTTGAACATAGGCAACCTTCCATCATTGATGTGCCCCCGAGACACCTTAGGTCACTTCTTTAGGATTCTGTAATAATAAACTGACATTCCATGAATCGTTAATATCTCATCTTCAATAAGTCGAGTCAATCGAACTATGTGGTCTCTATGTGTATAATGTAGGCAAGGATAATCTTTGATCAACCCTCGAGGCCCCTAGGATAGGTCTTTTAGGTAAGGTTCTTGGTCAAAACTTAGAAAACCCCTAAATATTCAAATGCCAAAAAACAAAAAAACATTTGTAAAACTCAAAATCCTAAACATTTGAAAATGGAAAAGCCCAAAAACATTAGAAAAAATTCAAAAGACATAAATAACATCAAATATCTTGGAAAACCCTAAACAACCTCAGCTAACCGAAAACCCAAAACATTCACATAAACTTTCAAAAAGATCAAAAATATCCTCAAAACATTTTCAAAAACATCAAAAACATTGAAATATTCTAGAAAACCCCAAAACCACCCATCCTATCTTGCTTTCACCCGCAATAAATCTCCATCCATAATAAATCACTTATCACTTTTAGCCTTTGGAAAAACAAATAGAAAGAAAGTATTGCAAGTCGTAAAGTGAGAACCTAAGTGTCAAAATCTAAAGTCTAGGTCATAGGGAAATGAGTCAGTGAAGCTTGTATCAACGGCTTATCACACACCTCATCCTAATCAAACCATCTAATAACTTGTCCTAGGATGCATCTTTCTTGCGATGGACATCAACTTCATAAATCACCTTAGCTAAGTTAAATTGGCAAGAAATACATATAACACTGACTGTTTTTCTTTGATCTTTTCTTATGATTTATCTTATTGACCCATTCTAAGGACCTCTCAATGATGTCTCAATGATTTAGAGAGAAAGGAATGGGGCATCGATCACTATCTTTCATTTGTTGTGCTTGTGGGTATTCTTGTAAAATAATCTTGGCACATACTTGCATAGTTGTGTGTAGGGATGCCATTTGGGGTAGATTGTTGACTATTGTGTATGTTTTGGTCCAAGATATTCTGAACTACTAAACTACATCTTGATGAGGTTTTCGTATGTCAAGATGTGAACAAAAACTATCCTATCTATTTGTAGAGTCAAAGTCCATTACACTAGATACAATGCCATCCTGGTTTTTAGTACCTTGATGCATTGTGTCTATGTGTTATATCAAAAATAAGGAATGACAGAAAATCCCAATCCCAAGATATGAGAAAATCTTCATCATCTATCTCATCACTAGATCTCTAATAAAGTCTTGATGCATCATGGACTCGTTGGAATTTTGAATCAATCTCAAAATCAATGGTCAAATCCATTCTTCTTATTCTTCTATCTTTACTAACATTTATATCCAAGTATCAAATTTGTGTGATAGATAAAAATGTACATGAGGCTACCCATGGCTGATGATTGTCTATACATCATCAAATTTTTCTACATCAAACATCTTCACTTTCTAGTCCTCTCTGAGTTGAATTGATCTTGAACCTATATTTTACCTTTGTCGAGAAATCAACCCAAAATTCAAAATTTCTGCCTGATTTCTCCAGGGGGCAGGGAACCAACTTATTCCTTCTACTAGGGCAACAGTGGGGCATCCAATTTTTTTTTTTATTATTATTATTATTTTTATTTAAGCAACAACTTTTAATTCGATGAGCATCAGTCTTTGAACCAATGTAGTAAGTACCTCGCTTCAAAGAGGGGCAACATGTAGACACTTAAAAATGTCTTGAATGATATCATAGACTTGATTAGGTATACTAACATCACTTCCTCCTAAAACCCGTCCTCTTTTTGCTTAATTGACTAAATTATCCTACCTATTTAATTAATTATGTCATTTGCATCTATTAACCTAATTAATCTAATTGGGTTAATTCATCCCCTTTCATGCTAACATTTCATCTTATTAAATTAAATACATCAATTTGTTTAATTTAAATCCCTAAGTCCTCTTATTTAATTAAATAACCCTAAGTTATTTAATTGTCATATCATGTCCCCTTTTTGTTAAATCGTTTTATTTAATGAATATCATATAATTCCCCTTAATTGTATAATTAATCCCTTATTTAATTATCAATTACTAATTAATCTAATTTCCCCCCACATGCAAGGGAATTTTCCAAGGGAATATTCCTCCTTTGCACATTCCTCCAAAAGGAATATTCCCATGGAATATTCCATCCCCTTTTACACAATTAACCTTTATTTTAATTTTCTAAAATATCTTTTTTCCTCACCCATGAGAATATTCCAAAGAATACTCTCTCCTCATTAATTTGAAAAGGGGGAATATTCCTTTTCTATAACAAACTTACTTGACTTCTTGTGCAAGTTAACTTATGACCTCTTGTGCAAGTTAACTTGTGACCTCTTGTGCAAGTTAAAAGTGTGTTTGTTTGGACAAAGGTGAACCTTTGATTAAATCTCATCTTTCATTATCATCCATTGATGATAATCCATGATCCATGACTCCAACTTCTTCCATCCTTGACCATTGATTAACCTTTTTGATCTCAACCCTCTATTTCTCATTTTCTCTCCTATATATAGGTCACTATTTGGAGACAAATGGATCCATCTTTTAAAATCAAACTTATGTTGTTAAAATCACTCACAATCACACTCATATTTAACATCCTTTTAGTTTAATTGCTTTCATAATAGCTTAGCTTCTATTAATGGCTTCCATGGTAACTTAGATGCATACAGTTAGCTTATTTATTAATTAGGTTTTGAATCTTTTAGTTTAAAATCCATTTACATTAGCTTTGCACTCACATATCTAGATCATTTTAGCATAAAATCATGTTAAATTAGCTTGCATCAAGTTCATTTAGGTTAAAATCATGTTTTCATACACATCTAACAATAGTTCCATTAGTTTTCTTCAATAAAACTAATTGGAACAAGCTCATTTATCCATGGGATTTGGAAAGGGTCATCATTCCACATCACCGCGACACCACTCCCACAATAGGATAAGTTTCAAATGGATTATTGTAGGAATTTTTATAACTTTTGTAGTTTGGTATGCTTGGTTTTAATGGATGCTTGGTTTAATTTGCATTTGATTGATCCTATTGAGTTGACATTAGTGGTTTAACTATGATTTGATTCTTCATGGATCAAGAGTGATCAACCCATACTAATTTATCAATCACAAGTGTTGACCTATTTGGTGTTGTGTGTTTGAGGTGCATACATTTCATTGAGACCAACCTAATTGATATTATTTGAGGTTTTAGATGGTATAAATGCAAGGTGAGTTATTGAAGATGTTGTAAGAGGTGTGAATGCTATGAATGTGATCAAGTGTAGTGATATAAGTGTAATATTAAATGTCTATGACTTCAGATGCAATGAGTAGGTGTCTACATTTTCAACATTCTTGAAATAATTAGAGGTTTTCAGCCAAAGGTTGCAGATGGCAAAGTTGCAGTGGTGGATTTTTATATTTCTTTGAGATAGTGAATCTCTCTATAATAGTTTTTTCTATTCTTCTTTCTTTTGGGCAGTGAGCCCTTGGCAGTGAGCCACTTAGTAGTGAGCCCTTAAAATTGAGCCTAATTTTATTTAGTGTTGTTATTCATATATATATGAGCTAATCCTCACTATGGTTTTTCCCTACTTAGGGTTTTCCATGTAAATCTAGTGTTCACTTTTGTATATTTATGTTTGCATTGTTTTTTCACATGTTTACATTCTACTAATGCTTAATGAGGGTTTAAAGTTTGATAAGGGTTTGAAATTTAATGAGATATTGAATATTTTAATGTACAACCGATTCACCTCCCCTCTCATTTGTCATGTGAATCTAACATTCCAAGCTAATATGAGCCTTGGTAAAATCCTATTTATGACATCTAAGTTAATCCAATGTTTGACCAAGATCCTATTTATAGCATTAGTGATAACTTTATACTTTGATCATGATTCTACCTCCAAGTCCATCCATGAATCCCTTCTAATGATCATGATATCCGTGTTAACTCAATATTCTATCTAGATCCTATATGTGATCATGGTATCCAAGATGACCCAATCTTCAAGATCCTACTATTATTCAAAAAATCCAGGATGTTCCCCTTATTGAATTTTATACTATCTTTGATAATGTAATTGAATTTGATCCTATCCATAGTCCAATCACCTTAATTTTCAAATATGAGACACTTTCCTCCCTTGGACATATATATAATCAGATGAATAACATGGATCACATCATACAAGTTGATGAAGAATCTACCATGGATCACATTGACATCCCAAATAATCAAGGGGTAACATGCATTCACAATGAGAAAGCCATAATATCCTATCAACTAAGGCCATCTAATTTTGTCAAAACAATCTTTCTTGTAAATGAGAAAATAATAAACTTTGATGGTTCTCAACTACATAAATATGGTTTAGCATCATACTTCCAAAATTTCAAATACCACATTACAAACATTTTATGTTAAATCATGAAATATCAAGGAAGAGGATCAAGCCTACATGAGCAAGGAATTTTAGAACAAGTATAATTTCTTGAAAATATTAGATATCAAGGCCTTGGTTATTCATTGATCGAAAAACAAATTATGTTAGTGATCCCTCCATGATATTAGGCATAAGTTTATCCAATTAAATCATCATGATAGGAGCAATATATTTTCCTTACCTTAAGGTTTATACCAACACTCCTTCCATCCACGTGCCATTATTTGACATTTGAAAATCATAAAATACACCAACTAGAACCAAAAATATAAATGTATTATAGATCCAAAGTCCAAAAATGAAATGTCAAAATACATTGAATCAAGAAAAATCTAAGTGTACCCATGAAGTAAAAATTGATCCTACAAAAAATAAAATAAAATAAAATTGCCATCCAATCATCGATTAAAGTGTGAAGACACAAGAAAAAAGGCCTCCTGCATAGAATAAGTGTCCAACCCAATCAAATTGGTTATCAATTTCACCATAAAGTATATATAATTTTTTGGTTCAAGAAAAAAACCCACTCCCAAGTCTAAACTCCGTCATCCACTATCCCAAGTTTGGAAAATAAAAAATATTGCATCTAAGGTGCCAAATAATCCATGCGCATATACCATCCCTCATAAAAATCCAACATCTCACCCAAAATATAAAAAATCTACCTCACAAATCCACCATTTCCTTGAAACAACAATTTATCATAGGAAATAGCATGGTACTCTATCACAGTGTGTGTATTCAGATAAGACTAACCCTAGTATCAACAAGGCTCATAATGACATCATGGGTTATATACAAGTACCATGATCCTGACAAGACAAATCCTCTATACATGTCACTATTATCATATCATTAGAGTAACATCTACATTGACACCATCAACTAGACTAGAACAACTAGTTATTGTATAAAGATCAATGACATTCTATAAAATATCAAAAAATTGAAAATAATCAATATAAAAAAATAGTACAGTGAAAAATTTCCCTCTAGTAAAAATCATTTATTTGGCACCTTTGGGAATTCACCATGAGAAAAACCTAGAAAATAGGCATCATGACTCATAATAAAAAAGAAACAAAGAGAATTAATCCATCCATCTTCCCTACCTATGTTGATCTTGATAAGGACTAGGGCACAAATGCAAAACATTCTTTGGAAAACACTTGACATGTCCATACTTTGTCCATGAACTACCAAACATCATGCCATAGAATACATAACATTATCCTATATTGTATCTTGGAGAAAATAATTTATTCCTATGTGACATAATCCTAGGAGATCATATCCTAGTCATTCTCTCATTCCACACCTAAGAAATCCATTATCCTTTTATCCTTATTACAAGACTTGGTTCTCAATTATCATTGGTTTTGAGCTTCCAATCCACCTATCCAAGTATCCCTCAATCTAATTCAAAAATCAATCCATCTAAATGCAACAATCGTAATACATGCAATCTTTCTATGTAATCCAACACATCATCCAAAGAATTCCTTGTTTTTGTTCTCAACCTTGCTACAAACCTTGATCCATTTTAGTCACATTATCATCATCTAAATATATATTTTCCAATCCTTTCATTGTTGTCAAGATGTGCCCTTCCCATATTAGCAACATTGTCATAATCACAATCAATCATTCAATCTGTTCTTTTCAACTTGACTAGTGGCAAGATCATGTTTTTCTTTGTATAATTTATGTGTTTTTTCTTTATTCTTGTGTGTAAATTTCATTATATACATTTTTCATGGTTCTTATAATGTATACCATCACATACATATCAAATATATCAATAAACACAAGCATAGATAACAAACATCAAAATGATATTTTAAACCTTCAAAAAACACACATTAAACAAGTAGTTTCACCATAAAACCTTAGAGAATGACATCAAAATCAATGATATATACTCAAAACAATCCTTTTCCATCATGAAAATTGAGCCTTTTAGTTCATCACTCATCTTATACGAGATGTTTCCTTCCCAAAACCAAACATGATCCAAGTCCATTCTTTTATTTTCAACAGTGCCTTGGTATGAGATATCATTGTTTTGTGTTCATTGATAGTTTCCTATATTTTTCTTTGGTTTATATTTTTTGATCTTTTTTATTTTTATTTTTCTTTATCTTTTGACCCATACCATTCCTACTAAAGTTCACCACAATCATTTCATATCATGAAATTCTTTGAATGGTTTATATTGAGGAAAGCTCTATTATTTATCTATGTCATGTTTATGGTTGTTTCATCACAAATCCACTAAGAGTGCCAGGCGTATTAGGAATTTTTAGACATCCTATTATTTTGTGTTTCCTTTTAAGATTCATTCAAAGCATTGGATACATAGTCACATTGATCTCATATACCTTGGTGCATAACATAAATTTATATTTAAATAAAGGTTACAACTCTTAAATTCAACATAACACATCATCATCATCATTCCATCCATAATCATGTTTCATGCACATCTTTTTCTTTATTTTTCATCTTTCATCTAAGATTTTCTTCGTCTTCTCTTCTTTCGAGAGATCACCCATGTAGTTTATGCATAGATAATCTCTCAAGAGGGCATAAATCATCTCATATTTTCTAATTTCTGATTTCTTACTTGATTGAGATAATGTCACTTTGAACATTGCTTCAAAGAGGGGAAAATTATAGACAATAAATTATTCCACCTAACTATAATCATTTTCATGTAATTTTGTAATCATTAATTACATCCATTTTCCAAAGAAATAATTAATCATATCATTTATCCATTTATCGCATTGTTATTAATATTCATTTGATAATTCTCATTATCCATTTGATTAAATAATATTTTATTATTTAATTAAATGTGAAATAATTATCCACTTTCAAATAATTTATATTTTTGATCCATTAGTCAACTCAATCTTTAATTATGAATTAACTCAGTCTCCATTTGCAAACCCTTTCTCCATCCATTAGTTAACTTCTAAGTCTCATTTAAGAATCTCAATCTTCATTCTTTAGTCAACTCAATCTCTAAATGGAAACTTGATGTGCATAATTATCCATTAATTAATTCAATAATCCAATATTATCTTCTCATCAATTCAAAATGAAAAAGTTCCCTTTGCAATTGAATTGACTCCACAATCACCTCATTTCACTCAAGTCTACATTCTCAGCCTCATCTCTCAAACGATTTTTCTCAAAAAAATCTATAAATAGGATCATTACTTCATCATTCCATATCACATTTTATGCAAATCAACTATGTGAGAATCACCTATCCATCAAAATCAATAATCAATCAAGGCATTATGTTGCTTAGTTGCATCCACATCAAAACATGGAAAAATAAACACATCAACATTTATTTGAGGTTCGCATGGGATCAATAATTAAGAGTTAGATGTGGTTTTTCATGTTTATGTATTCAAAATAATTTTTCTTCTCTCAATTTAGATGCTTATGCATATCAATGCCCATGACAATAGTATATTAAATTTTTAAAGATTACAAATTGCGCACTTGTATATTTTCTATAAATAAGAAGCATGTATTGATGTTGACAATTTTGTCTATGCATTTGGACAAATTATTTGGATGGTTTTATAAACATTAACATAATATTTTATTATAGTTTTGTTATATTTTCTAAAATAGACTTTATTTTCATATGGACTATGCAATGAAGTACTATCTAATGGATGGTTGAATACGTTTTGTTGTTCCATCGATACATGCAAATTAAGTAAAAAGTAATTAATTACATGGCTGATAACAATAGAAAATTAAATATTTATTAATTCTTTATATTCAAACAATAATATAAATATATTCTATTTGTAGATCAAATTATTGTGAAAACCTTCACAATTATCCATACATGCTCAACTATTGAATCTTCTCCCTTATCTTCCAATCAAAACGATACACCAATCCAAAATTGTTAAAATATATTTAATTAGTGAAGCACGTTATACTTGTGGTAGTGTTGCCCGCCTTAGCAAGGCAATATACTACCGTCTAGAAGATAAGCTTCCCTTTTCTCAATCGATAGTACAAAATAATATTCTGGATTTTTTCCCCACGCCTCAAATATAATGTCGTAATGAGGATCACAACCCTTTGTGCTGCGTACATTGAACAAGCAAATAATGCAAGAAAAACAAAACATCGTCAAAGTGAGAAGTGCCGCAGAAATCCATGACTTCCGATGTTAGAATGTCGTAAAATAGAGAATAATGAACGATGACGTCCTCCACATCTATTTAGGTATAGCAAACGTTGTCCTGAAAAATATCCAGTTCTCTTCTGTCATCAGTGACGTCCTCCACATCTTTATAGGTATGGAAAACGTTGTCTTGAAAATGTCCAGTTCTCTTCTGTCATGAAAACGTGTTTCTGTCAGTGGATGTTTGGTCTGAATGATTTTGAATGAGCCTATGAGAAATCAAACCTTCTGTATGAAGAAATCAAATATTCTTGAATTTAAGATCCAACATCATACCAGACTGGACCACAATCAATCGTGTCCCAAACTAATTTGATGGAATGAATACCAGTTATCCTTAACTGGTAAACATGGCAAATTTCAATGAAAAATAAACCGGCAAGAGTTCAAGACATTTTTAATTGAAATTCAAAATCATATTTGCAGGATAGACAATACACTATACATATTCACATTCTTTTGATGTTTCAATTCCGCAAATACGCATCAAGCCATGTGGAGCAAGCAGATAGATAGAACTACGTTTATCTTAGCGGCAATCACGATTTGTTGTGTATATATACTTCGCATTTCTACAATCGAAATTTCTGTATACATTTAATCTTCTCACTTATCAGCTAGGACCCTGCTGTTCCTTTCATAAGCATCCCCCACAGTATTTTATATTAAGCATCCTGCATTTTGAGAAGATGGGTGGTATATTTTCGTTGCCATCAGTGGACATTGACAGTCCGTCAGGTGATAGTTTAGTTTGCCAAACTAGCTCATCTCAGTCATCTTCAGCCCATGTTCATGACAAGAGATATGGAGAAGAAGGAAGGAAATCTCAGCATCTGTGTGATGTATGGAGAGATATAGAAGGTGCCAACAATTGGAATGGTTTGCTTGATCCCATGGATCCCATGCTCAAAGCTGAAATTCTCAGGTATGGAGGCTTGGCAAAGGTTTGTTATGACACATTTGATGTTGAAAGTAGTTCCAAATACTATGGTACATGTCAGCATGGTAAGAGAGAACTTTTGAAGAAAGCGGGCATGTCTCAATGTGGCTACACAGTCCCTGGATATATATGTTGGGTTAAGTGAAGCCCAAATTAGCATGTTTCCTTCATAATTCGAAATGCTTTCTTATTTTGTAATTACTTTTATTGGCATGTGTTGGCCAATTTAGAAGTTGTATGTTTCGAATTGATTTTTCCATATATTGGTTAGATATTGCTTTATTAATAAATTTCTAGCTAAATATGTAATTAATTCAAAACTTGAGAATAATAAGAGATAATCCCTGAGTGTGGACATAGCCATCAAATTGATGGTGAACCATGATAAATCTGGTGTTCTTGATTTGTGATTGCTTTCAATATTTTATTTTTTGCAAAAAAAAATTCACTTTTATTCTGCAAATTATATTCAACAATTGGTATCAAAGTAGGTTGGAGAAATTTGGTGCATGAAATTGTGAAGAACTTTTGCAGCCATGGAAGATGCAGACAAGTGGAAAATAGAAAAGTTTGCAGGACAAAATCTCGGCCTATGGAAAGTGCAGATGGAATCCCTTCTTATCAAGCAAGATCTTTTGAATGCATTGGCTAGAAAAACCAAAGGGCAAGGCACTCTATCTGATGAAGAATGGGAGAAGCTGGACAAAAAAGCAAGAGCTACAATCTTCCTATCACTGTCTAGCAATGTCTTATTTAATGTCTCTGTAGAGAAGACTACACAGGCATTGTGGGACAAGTTATCTTCAATGTATGAAATGGCATCTTCTTCCAATAAGGTATTTATTATGAAGAAGTTGTATAATTTAAAAATGCGAGGAGGAGGGGTTATGTCCAATCATTTGAATGAATTTAATACATTAGTTATCTAACTGATTTATGTAGGCATAAATTTGTATGATGAGATCAAAACTATTTTATTACTGTGTTTTTTACCCAATAATTGGTAAGGTGTTGTAATGGAAGTGAGTACCTCAATGGCTGCCAAAAGCAAGCTGAAATTTGATGATGTTGTAGCCACTCTTTTGAGTGAAGATATGCGGAGAAAAAATTAGGAACCTTCGTCTGGTGAGGCATTAACGGCTGTAAGTATTGGGAATAGAGGTAGAAGTAAAGAAAGAGGAAAATATAATAATTGAAGGAGGTCAAAATCTAGATCACAATCAAGAGGAAAAACAAGTGCCTGTTGGTTTTGTGGCAAGCCAGGCCACACAAAGAAAATTTGCTAGAATTATAAGAAGGCACGGGACTCAGTCATCAAAAATCAAGCAAACACTATAGGTGAAAAGGATGACAGTGTTTTAATCTTGACTACCGGAGACATGATTGCAGACTCTTGGGTACTTGATTCTGGAGCTTCTTTCCATGCTACTTCGTGCAGGCAAACTTTCACAAATTTCAAAGAAGGTGCTTTCAGTAAGGTTTTTCTTGGTGACAATAAGGAATGTGAAATTGTTGGTAAGGGTGATATATTTTTAAATTTAAAAAATGGCAGTAAATGGATTTTAGAGGATGTGAGATAGCCATGATGAAGTGGGAGCTGCCATGACAGTCATGGACAACAATTCATAAATTTGGCATAAGAGGCTCGGTCACATAAGCAAAAAAGGACTTGAAGTAATGCTTCAACGAGATTAGCTTCTCGGCTTGCAATCAATGGATTTGTAGTTTTGTGAACATTTCCTCTATGGCAAACAAAGTCGGGCCAGCTTCTTGAGGACAGGCCATGATTAGAAAACCTCTCCTTTGGAACTCATTCATTCAAACATTTTTGGTCCTATGGAGGTAACTTCATTTGGTGGTGCAAATTACTTTGTCATATTTCTTGATGATTATACTTGAAAAGTTTGGATTTACATGTTGAATAAAAAATTAGAAGTTTTTTCAAAGTTTAAAATTTTCAAGGCTCTTGTTGAAAATCAAATAGGGCATAAGATTAAATGTTTGAAAACTGACAATTGATGGAGGAGATTTTTGTTCCTCAGAGTTTGATAATTTCTGTGTAGACAATGACATTCATAGAATCAAGGTGGTCCCATTCACCCCTCAAGAAAACAAAGCAGCTGAGCGATTGAATCGAACAATTTTAGAGAGAGCTCGTTGTATGCTCTCCAATGTCAGGTTGGGAAAACAGTTTTGGGCAAAGGCGTGCAACACTACAGTATATTTGATCAAATGTGTCCCCTCATCTCGTTTAGATTTTGACATTCCTAAGGAGAGATGGCTTGGGAAGAGAATTTCCTATCATCATTTGCGAGTGTTTGGTTGTGAAGCGTTCGTGCATATTCCCAAAGAACAGTGAGCAAAGCTTGATTTCAAATCGAAGAGGTGCATTTTTCTAGGCTATGAAGAAGATCAATTTGGTTTTAGGCTGTGGGATCCCATTGCAAAAAATATTGTTCATAGTCGGGATGTTGTCTTCAATGAGAAAAACTTTTCAGGTTTGCAGCCTCTAGTCAAATCTTCTGCTGAATGTTTTGATATTGATTTATTTGACAACGTTCGTGTTAAACAAACTTCAGCTCGATTCTCCCAGTCTTTAATAATTTCTACAAATACTAGCACTCTGCCTTCATCTATGCAATTGTTTCCTTCTCCACTAGTCCACTCGATACCTGTGAATGGGAATTTGCTGCCCTTGCTATCTTATTCGTAACCTCTAGAGGGCTCCACACATCTACTCCCAGCACCCCCTATTCCCTCTACGCAGCTTCAAAGTAGTCATATGTTGCCTGCATTGTTTGATTCACAACCTCTTGCAAATGAGGCACCTTCATTTTCCAATACACAGCCTTCAAATCTTCTGTTGCCTTTGGTATGTGATACACAGCCAGAAACAATCAAAACGCTACCTTCTTTAACTACTTCGCAACCTTTATCCTTGAGTGTTATGCATCAAACACAGCTGCATTCAAGTCATAAGCTTCCTTTAATAGACAAGGTGATGTCTTCAAATTATGATGAGTAGCCTTCACTGACAGATTCGTTGTTTCCACAAGGCTCTTCACATTCTTTGCCAACGTCCTCTTTGTTTCATTTGGAGCCTTCTATAATGCATTTTCCACCTTCTATCAGTCAAATGTTGACTGAATATACTCCAGCGTAGCCTCCTTTTGTGTCTACGCAGTCTAGAAACATTCATTCGCTTCCCTCTCAATTTGTAGCACAACCTTCAATATCTCATGCGATGCCTTCTCAAAGTAATGTGCAAACTTTGTTAGATGATGGACTTTTCTCATCACTTTATACGCAACTTGTGATACATTATGCACACCCTATAAATAGAGCCTCTTCAACATAGTCAAGAGATCAGGGGTAGAGCAGGGTGCAGGAGAGTGTCAGAATACAGGGCATTGAAGAAAATTTACAGAGAAATGAGAGAAATATGGAAATACAGGGTAATTTGCAATCTGAAATTGGTCCTCAATTGAGGAGGTCAACCTGGAAGAGAAAACTACCACAAAAGTATGATGATTTTGAGTTATTTTCATCTGATAATTATGATTATGAATTATTGCTTTGTGGTGAGGCAAAGCCAACAACTTTCAAACAAGCTTGCAAAGATGTAAATTCAGTCAAATGGATGGAGGCAATGAATGAAGAAATGGAATCTTTGCAAACTAATGACACCTGGGATTTGGTTCCTCTTCCGCCAAATTGGAAACCTTTGAAGAATAAATGGGTGTATTGTGTGAAAGAGGAAGAGGGAGGTCATTAATGTTACAGGGCCAAACTAGTTGTCAAGGGTTTTGCTCAAGAAAAAGGCATTGATTTCAATGAAATATTTTCACCAGTTGTGAGAATGACCACTATTCGAGCAGTGCTAAGCTTGACAACCATTTGGGATCTTGAACTTGAGCAATTAGATGTCAAAGCTGCTTTTCTTCATGGAGATGTTGAAGAGGAATTATACATGGAGCAACTTGAAAGTTTTACAAAACCGGGTCAAGAACATTTATATTGTAGATTGAAGCGGAGTTTGTATGGGCTCAAGCAAGCCCCAAGGCAATGGTATTTAAAATTTGATAGCTTCATGACTCAACAACAATTTATTCATTGTGATTCAGACCCATGTGTTTATTACAAGAAGCTTCCAAATGGTGAGTTTGTCATTTTATTACTTTATGTTGATGATATGTTGGCTGCTAGTAATAGTGTGAGGATAGTACATGAGTAAAAACAACATTTATCTCAGAGATTTGCCATGAAGGATTTAGGGGCAGCAAAGAGAATTCTTGGGATGAATATAATCAAGGATAGAAAAAAGAGAGAACTTAGATTATCTGAAGAAAAATATATTCTAAAAATCTTAGATAAGTTTAATATGAAGAATGCCAAATCTATGAGTACTCCTTTGGCTGATCATTTTAAGTTATCCTCAGCTATGTGTCCTAAAATAGATGAAGAAAAAGAATACATGAAACATGTTCCATATTCATCAGCAGTTGGCAGTTTAATGTATGCCATGACTTGTACTCCTCCGGATATTGCTCAAGCAGTGGCAGTTGTGAGTAGATTTATGAGTAATCTAGGTAAACAACATTGGCAGGCAGTACAGTGGATATTCAGGTATTTGAAAGGTACTTCTGATCGCGGTTTATGTTTTGGTGGTAAGAACATACATCTGCGAGGTTATGTTGATTCAGATATGGCTGGAGATCTGGATAAATGGCGTTCTACCACTGGTTATGTATTCACCTTTGTTGGGGCAACGATCAGTTGGGTTTCTCAGTTATAATAGGTGGTTGCACTTTCTTCTACAGAAGAAGAATATATTGCTCTTTCAGAAGGGGCAAAAGAAATGATTTGGTTGTAGAGATTGATAGGTGATTTATGGTTTCAACAATCGATTTTCACTCTCTTTTGTGATAGCAATAGTGCTATTCACTTGCCAAAGAATTTAGCTTTTCATAATCAAACAAAGCACATAGAGCTATGATATCACTTCATTCGCCGTTGTATTGAAGAGGGGAAGCTGCGGATGGAGAAAATTGACACAAAGTTGAATCCAGTTGACATGTTGACGAAAGTAGTTCCGAGGGAGAAGTTTGAATTCTATAGAGCTTCTCTCAGATTTGTGCAGCTCTGACTTTAACTGTGCAGTAGTGGGATATCGAGCTGAGCAGCAATTTGGTCTTCAAGTGGGAGATTGTTGGGTTAAGTGAAGCCAAAATTAGCATGTTTCCTTCATAATTTGAAATGCTTTCTCATTTGTAATTACTTCTATTGGCATGTGTTGGCCAATTTAGAAGTTGTATGTTTTGAATTGATTTTTCCATATATTGGTTGGAGACTGTTTTATTAATAAGCTGCTGGTTGAATATGTAATTAATTCAGAACTTGAGAATAATAAGAGATAATCCCTAAGTGTGGACCTAGCCATAAAATTGATGGTGAACCACGATAAATCTGGTGCTCTTGATTTGTGATTGCTTTCAATATTTTATTTTCTGCAATTTCTTTTTCACTTTTATTCTGCAAATTATATTCAACAATATATACGCCAATACTAGTGTGTTAGGCTTGCTTTTTGGTGAGAAGTCAAAAGACACATCTGTTTGGTTTGGGTTTATTGCAGTTTGCAACAATGCAGAGTAGATTGAGAGGCTTGGACGACGAGACATCATGGTTGCATGGAGAGGAACTCAGATAATTCAAGAATGGATATAAGATCTTAGTGATGTTCTAGTGCTCGCTAGATTATCTTACAAATGTCAAAAAAGGACGAAAGATCATCAATCACTAAGTCCATTTGTAAATGATGGAGTTCAAATTGAGCAAGGGTTCCTCAACTTGTATACTTCGAAAATGCATCAGCAAGAAGATTTTGCTGGAAAGCAACTGTACATGAGTGCAAGAGGTCTTGTGATTGCAGAGATAAAGAGATTTCTCGAAGTCTACGAGAATGAAATCAAAAATTTAAGCATAACATTTACTGGGCACAGTTTAGGAGCTGCTCTGGCAACGTTGAGTGCTTATGATACAAAACGAATCCTTAGAGATAACCAATTTGCTAATATTCTTGTTACAGTGTTTTCCTTTGCCTCTCCAAGAGTAGGAAACCTTGCATTTTCCAAAAAGGTGGAGGATATTGGCCTCAAATTTTTTAGGCTTGTAAACAACCGGGATGTCGTGCCAAAAGTGTCTGGCGTTTTTTTGAACGAGAAGATGGGACGTATTAGCAGGTTGCTGAGCTAGTTTCCATGGACATACTTTCACGTTGGTGTTAGGGCTTGTTTAGTGGACAACTCTCCATGTCTTATCCGCCTGCACAGTCTTGCTTACTTTCATAGTTTAGATGTTTATTTCCGTTTACTAGCCACTTATATTGGAGACACCTAATGCTAATTAAAATTTAGTTTATGTAATATGTGGGAGCGATAAATCTCTTTATAATAAATTATTAGTGTAGTTATCTTATGCAATAATATATTTAGATAACGTCGAGAGATATTTATAGATCAAAGTTTAGAGGTCATGAAATTGTTTGATGTTTAATTTGTATATGATTCTTATATTGTAATCTTATTCTATTGTGTTAATAGGTATAAGCTATTCTATTATTTTTTTGTCTTTCAATGATTTGACATAGTATTTTCCTTATCGTTACTCAATGAAATGGTATATCATACAAATTAACAACAAAATAATCAGATAATCAAAACAAAATTTTCAAATAATCATTATTACAAAATTTCAAAATCATAATTAACTATTCAAATAATAATTCTTACACAATTTCAGAATTTTTGAACATGTACAATGTATCTACTCTCAAATTTCAGAAGTCTTTGAAGTCTTCTTCAATGTTATTGCCCTTGTCCTTTGAAATCTTTTTGATTTCTCTATTCCATAATGTCGAATGAATACTTCACTATAATCCATAATCAACCTATTTGTAGGTAATGTTTCTATGACATGTTCAATGGTGTGGTCATCCACAATGTGAGTAAATGGTTGACCATAAACCTTCGAGTTGTATGTACAACCAAGAACGATGTGTGGGTAACAATCATGAAGTAAAGTAGGATCAAAATAACTAACTCCATTTGATTTTCACCTTCAAACACATTCTGATAGAATGTCCATGCTTCTATTTCAATTCTCATCTTCCTATTAAGATAGTATTTTTTCTCAAGTTGGACCCCCATCCATACCAATATGATTTATCATCCACAAAACTCAAAAGTGTTAATTGTTGCAAGAATCTATTTAATTATCTGAATGCTTGTAATTCTTCATTTTGGTTGGTTGAAATAGATAACATTCTGCATAGCCACCAAAAAAATTATGAGTTTTTTACTATGATAAATTCTACATAATTATATAAAATATGGTTCAATTGTAATTTGAAAAATCAAATATAAATTCACTCACTTTTTTTTTGCTTAACTTCACTGATATATATCATAATTTCATTATTTTTTTTCTTATATTAATTTGCTCTTCAATAGTCTAAGGCTGCACAATTCATCATAGCAATGTTAATAATGTTTAATAATTTCATGACCATGATAACATACAATAATTTTATGACCTTCAATTTGCATATATATATATATATATATATATATATATATATATATATATATATTCCATTGTTAAATTTAAAAGTCTTGATTAAGATTGAATCTCATGCTCGTCATCTCAACTCAAGAGGTCTGTAATATTTCTTGTGGGAGTAGATTCAAGAAATTTAATTTATGCAAACAACATATACATAAAGAGGGAAGAATGAAATAAAAGCAATCAACCTAAGAAATTATTCTTTTTACGAATATATGTCATTAGTCCATCAGGATTGAACGTGAAACCTGAAGATAGCCAAAGATTTCTAGCACCGTTAATCTTGAACCTGATTCAAGTGTGGCCTCAGTACCCACCGGTATAGTTTCTCTTATAATAGACAATCCACCATTAGAATCTTATGATTATGAACATTTCTAATCTAACATACATTATTGAAATCTAGAGCAGGGTGGAACTGCGTATGACCTTGCAATAATGATATATCAAAATAGGAAATAATGATAAATAGTTTTTATGCAAGTTGACAATGATATTGTTAGTTTTTTGTTTTGAATGACCTGGGACGGATATCATATAATGACCATACGCACAAAATGAAAGATGTCATGTAGGAAATATCTCATTTATATTGCTATATTCACTGAAAATAAGCCTCCACATTAAAATGTTTTAATTTCGTATATTATGAATGGTGGTCTATTAACAAGGCAAATCAAAAACGATAAGGGTACAAAATTTTACTGAGTTCATTGAACCTTAGATTTGACAGCTACAATGGTATTGAATATTTTTTCATTTTAGTATTGCTTGATGCTTTTTTAAAATATTCTTAAGCCTGCATTTTCTGTTCCACTAAAATTTCTTGTGAAATACGTAGTGCAATGCCTCTTTGGACATAGATATTGTCTCCAAGTCAAATGACACACATTGCAATTATAGATTAATCTTATTTGATGTTATTCTCAGTGAATTTCTCAATAAAATCCAAGTTAGCAAGCTTTTAGTTCCTTACTATCTGCAAATATAGTGATGGATTCAAATAAACTAACGCTACCTGTCAATAAGGTTTGTAAAGGAGAGTTTTAGGAGAGACAAAAATATACACACGTTTTCCAACTATATCCATATCAATTAGAAGCCCATTAAAAAGGTCTAGAAAGTAAAGCACAACTGTTCGATTGAATCGTTTACATTTGAAAAAATAGCTGCGAGACTAAAGGAATGGAGCGTACCTTGAGATAACTGTGTCTTCTCTGGCTTCTTCCTCTTCTTTGCAATGAGTTTGCAATTGTTCCTTTGCTTAACAGTGGGGCGGTTCGATATTTCATGATTAGTGGAGGCGGTGAGTGTAGAGGACAATTGATTACAAATATTTCTGACAATGAATGTTTATCAAATAAATTGTGTCCTGATTACAGTAGAAGGAAAGAACCGTTGGGAGTTTACAATATACCGTGAGCTGACAGGTGGCAAAGAACCACTCACTAACTGCCACTAGGCATAGTTACGGATGGATTACCCGAGGTTTGCTTGTGTTCACGTAAATGCACCCAGGCATGGATAAGCTCATACCATCATAACTGAACTCTATCTCTGATCTTCAATGAGTTAAACTGTTGCTCACCAAGTTAAGAGATGCTAAAACATACAGCTGCAACTTTTCATAGATGAAACATTTTTTCTCAAAGACTGCCTGTAATATTGTAATATTAGTATATTTTTTGTTGTTTCTATTTTTATTTTTTTTATTTTTTATTTTGGCAATAATCTTCTTTTTCTTTGTCACTTTAATACTCTTTTAACCAAATCCTAGTATTTTTAGAAAGGCTTTTTATTATGAAATTTCAAAATTGAAATGTTTTTTTATTAAAGATTTCTTATTTTAAATATATATTTTTTAATTTTTTAATCATAATTTGCTTAATTTTTTGCATTTTCTTTTTATAAATTATAACTAATATTTATATCTAAAATAAATTATGTAATAAATGTTAAAATCATTATTTTCAAACATTTATTGTTTTTAAGTCATAAATCTAGCAAAAAATAGATAGTATGGAAACCATATCTTCCATAAAAATATTTTATTCATTATAACCTAAATAAATGAAAATAACTCGTACATTTTTTTTAAAATTATTTTTGTGTGTTTTGAAAATCAAACAATAGCTATAGACTTCACTTTTAAGGATTAAACCATTTTATTGAAGTACATATTCTACATTTTTAAGGAAGAAATTATGAATATATGGGAAATTAAAATTTATGTTATAGTTGCTATTGAAATCATATTTTAGGATTGGAGTCACTTGTCTTTGTAACTCTTTCTTAAAAGTTTCTAGTTTCTTATTAAAAACTATTAAAAATATTTATAAATCAAATAATAGCTATGAAATTCACTTTTATGAAATAAAAGTAAGAGTGATACTTTTAAGAGTGAATTAAATATGAGAATCTTTGTCTCCATGCTCAAAACATTTGGCATGTGATCAGGCTAATATATGCCTAAATTTGTATTAGATCCTTTAAACATGGTTAGGTCAATAACCATTATATGAATGACATGATTGATATGAGTCTAATAAAAAATATGATACTTGCTTCAACCATGAAAATTCATTTTTTAGCCATATATATTGTTAAAAATTACAAAGTTAGATTACTTCACTCATACTTGACAAGGGTAAGAAACTGAAATTGTTCATTGTATCAAATGATTGCTATGTCCATTATGTAGCACCATCATGCCCATGCCTATAAACACCTCTACCCCTTAGCCTCTTAGAGAATTATAGGTGGTTGGAACAAGGGGCCTAAATATTATTGGCCTCATATGTATAAAAAATTACCAACAATATTTATATATTTAGCCTCCTAGAGGTATTGTAATTATACCATAAGTTTAACCAGAGTTTAAAAATCAAGTAACTTTAACCCTAAAATATGATTGTAATAGTAATTATACCATAAATTTTAATATTAAATAATTAAAAGTATCACTCTTACATTTAATCTTAAAATGTGAAGTTCATAGCTATTATTTGATTTATAAATATTCTTAATAGAGGTTCATAAAAAACTAGCAAAATTTAAGACAAAGTTAAAAAACAAGTTATCTCCAACATTAAAATATGATTTCAATAATAATTATATTATAAATATTAATATTAAACAATTATTGCTCTTATTTTTAATCCTTAAAAAATAAAGTTCATCTATTTGATTTATAACACTTTTAATAAGTTTTTATAAGAAACTTGAAACTTTTAAGAGAGCCTTAAAAAAATTACTCCAATCCTAAAATATTATTTATACATATTTTTAATAGAATTTTATAAAAAAGGAGAGACTTGAGTCACTTCAAGTGACTCAACTCTAAAATATGATTTCAATAGTAATTATATCATAAATTTAAACTATACAACTTTTGATTTGAATTTTTAAATATATTATATAATTCTATTTAAAAAGATTTAAATAAAATTATTAAAAATTAAAATATTTAAATTTTAAAAAAGTCTTTAAATTAATTTAAAAATAATTAAATTTAATTATATATTCTAATTTAAATAATTACATAAGCAATTGCAACAAGGGGTGGATGATAATGATTTGAGTGTGTCCATAATTTTTTTAAAGAGCTAACACACAAAAATAATAAAAATAAAATGTAATGAATAAAATAATTTTATGAAAGATATTGTTTCCATATTATCTAATTTTTTGCTAGATTTATGACTTAATGAACCGTAGATTTTTGGTTCCTATGGACTTCTCTTGCTCTTCTAGGGTTTTTCACCTAAAAGGAGAGAGATAGGTCTCAAAAATGCTAAGGGTTCATTCAAATTATGTTATGTATCATGTTGTCTAAGCTAAATGAAGTAAACTAAATGCAAATAATGTGATTTACATGAATGCAAAACTAAGATTTAAACTATGCTAGAAAACACATTGTGATATGCAAACAATGAACTAAAAGATGAAATAATGCAAAACAGAAAGAAATGGGATGAATCGGAGTGCACCTGAGCAAGATTTGATGAATCTGGAATGTTGTGAATGATGTATGAAGTTATTGAAATTCCACAGTGGGACTCATTTTCCCAGGGTGGTGAATTAGTCTTGCTACTGGTGAAAAAGTGTTAGAAACATGTTTCTGACTGTCGGGATCTAGAATCTGACAAAATTTAGACTTTTAGTCTTAAGGTGGGACTCATTCGCCATTGATGGCGAATCAGTCCTCTCCCAAAATTCTAAGAAATTAGGAGACAACTCTGCAACACCATATCTAGAAATGTCTACTTGTCAGGTTGCCAAAGTCAATTCTACAGGAAACAGACAGAAAACCTTCTCCAAGCTTGAAATAAAGTTGATTTGACTTGAAGCACCTAGTTGACTTGTTGACCAATCTTCAACACCTAAATGCTTGTAAAATATGCATATAAAGGTCTACAAACACACATGTAAGAGGGGGAAAATGGTTGAGGGTTAGTAGATAGGGATTTGCCTTGGTCAAACCCCACTTTGGTAATCAAACCCTTAATAAAATAATGAAATGCAAGAGAATGATAAACTAACAACATGCAAATGCTATCAACTTACCAAACCCTTGATGATGCAAATCTGAAGTAATGTCAATGGATGCTCCAAAGTGCTTGAATAATGCTTGATAAGATGTTGTAAGATGCTTAAATGCTTGAATGAATGGGGGCTAAAATGAGGTGAAAATCACTTATTTATACAATATTGTGCCTTAGTAACCCATTCATACCTCATCATAGGCCGACATCAAGTGTTTTTGAATAAAAACCCAAAAGGAAATTTTAAAAATTTTGAATTTGGAGCCAAGGGGGACTCATTCACCACCCATGGCGAATGGGTCCCACCTAGGACTTGAAAATGGGTGTCAAGAATTATCTTGTATTTAATGTTGTTTGTTGGGCTAACATTCAAAAATACACTTAATTAAATCATATGAGGGTATAAATGGGTCAAATAAAGCATAAGAAATAAGTAAATGGTGGAGTTATGCCTAGAAAAGCATGAAATCTTGTTACAAGACTTTACAACACTTCAAAATAAGACTTTTTTAGTAATGAAAAGGTGATTTTTAGGTGAATTGTAATGAATAGAGTCTAGAAGAGTGTAGAAATGTTTTACAACACTTCACAACACCTTCACAATATGTCATTATTTGAATTTTAGTACCTAAATATGCATGTTCAAGCCATGTTACATCATAAAATCCAAGCAAAATAGACAAACACCATGAAACAAGACCTAAAAGGCCATGAAAATGAAAAGGGGCAATGTTTCTATGGCACATTTAGCCCCCACTTTAGTGAGAGGATGAACTTGCTTCAAACTCACAGTAAAGTAGCCATGAACATCGAGAGGAGGGTTCAAATGTACTTACATTAGCAAGATGGAATACAATGATCAAGAGGGATGATCATGCCCCCAGGATGAAGATCCCATGGAAAACTAGGCATAAGAACAAAGTAATACACAAGTGTTAAGAATCAAATGAAGCTTCGATTGTCTGTCCAACTAGTTGTGGATAGATCTAGGCTAAAAGAGAATGTATACTCACTCTGAGGTGACAAAACTCATGACTGTCCATTGGGTGAGAAGGCCCAAGTGTACTCACTCTGGGGCCATGGAACCTCTGGTTGTTTGTGGGGTGAGAAATCCCAAAAGGTAAGATACATATGCTAGTTGGTATGCACTCACAAATACAAAGGTGGCTATAGGGAAAAGTCATGTCACTAGGTGGGCTTCCTACTCAACCATATCAAAGTTATACCTCTTGATAACTTTAACAAGGCACCACAAGGAAAAATTAAATGTTGGTTCGTGCTCCATGAGACAAGAAAAGCTCCATATTCTTAGAACTCATGAACAAAAAGCAAGGTACCACAGGCATGCAAGTTGCGTTATGCAAGGTGGCAAAAATGCAAAATGTAAAAATGTAAAATGTAAAGGTGCAAAAAAATGTAAAATGTAAAATGTAGAATGCGAGAGATGTTCAAAGGAGTCTTGTTAAGTTCATGCAAGGTTAGTCACTTAGGGAACATTATGTCTAATGTCTCTAAGAGAGGACCAATCAAAGAATAGTATATTCACAACTTAGGGGATGTAGTATGTCGCATCAAACCACCAAGAGGAATGTAATATGTTAAGATAAATTACACTTATGAAGGACATCACACCCAATGTCATCCACAAAGTGAAAAACACATCATATGAATGACAAGGCTACACTAGGAACCAAGAATGCAAATGAATTATGGTAATGTATGCCCCCCACTTTAAAGGAATTGCTACACATCATTTTGTGAGCAATTACTTTAAAGTAGCAAAGGTAAAAATGCAAAAAGGAAAACAAGACATGAGAGCCAACTTGGAAAGCCCTATGCCAAGTCATATGTTTCGAAGTTAGGCTGCATCATGTCAATAAAAATGATTCAAGAAAAAATAAAAGGGGGTTGCCCCCCAGAAAAGAAAGCACACCAAACACATAAGGGATCTATGGATTTGGGGTCAGTATGTTCGTTGCTGCAGTGTTTTTTTTTTTATGAAAGAGCTTGAAACTGTCATCATTCCCCAAAGCACATAGAACTAGAAGAATGACACAAAGAGAGTGAAAACAAAAGAAAAAAAATTCCATTTTGGGTCAACATGGAAGAGACATTGTGGTCTCAATTCTTTGCATCATCCCCAAAGGGAAAACAAAAGCGAAAACAAAACAAAAAGGTGAAAGAAAAGTGAAAAAGCTTTTGGGTCAATATGAAGGAGACATTGTGGTCTTAATGTCTTGTGTCATCCCCAAAAGGAGAAACACAAAACAAAATTGAAAAGGACAAGGACCTTTTGGGTCAACATGGAAGAGACATAGGGCGTCTCTACACTTTGCATCATCCCCAAAAAGAGAACATGAAACAAAAGTGAAAAATACAAGGCACGACAAATAGAAGAAGAGAGGTACAGATAGAAGAAGTGTACAAAGAAAGGGAGAGAAACATCAAACTCACGTTATGGGGGAACATGATACACACATGAAAGAAAAATCAAAATAAAAGAAACATGGAGAAGCCTAGCAAGGTGAATGCAAGTCAACCATCTAACAAGTCATCCACCTCCCAATCATGTTCTGTGTAATGCGAGGGCGGTTGACTATCCAAAGGGAGAATTGCAAGTGCTGAACTAGGATTCATACCAGGATCTTCACTTGGTGGAGAGGATGTATCTTTTAAGCTCAAGGCAGGTGCATAGAGATGGGTAGCCAATTTGTGGCCACTTTTAAAAAAAAGTTTTGAAAAGTCATAACACGAGCGTGTTATAAAGTGCTCTCATTATGGCTTGGTATGTCGAGCCTAAGGCTCGACACAATGAGCCCATAATGCAAGTGTGTTATGACATGTTAAAAGAAAATAAAAAAAATGAAAGTCATTCATTTTGCATTTCAACTATTTTTTTGTTGTGCTCACGGCCAGAACCCCCATTTTTCATGCTCGCAATCTAGGAGGAGGAATTGTGCAAAAATATTCACCAAGAGTTGTTATTTCTTTGCAAGGATGGCACCACAACGAGGAGGAGGTGTGAGAGGTAAGGATTGTTTTCTTTTTATTTTGAATTTGTTAGTTTTAGGTTGTACTTAATATATATTTTTTGAATTTGTAGGAGATGTAAATCAACCTGCAAACCCTAAAAATCCTCAAGAACAAAATCAACCACAACAACAACCTCCTCCACCAATGACTTAACACCCTCCTAGCACTCAACAAAAATTGATGAGTGAAACTGAGAACAACAAAAACCAAATCGAGGATTTAATTACTAGGTTGAGTGATCCAAATGGTTCAACCGCAAAAAGAATGAACCTAGCAAGTTCATTGAAACATATGTTAAAAAATGTAGATTCAATTAGAAAACAAATAACTAGATGGCAAGATAGGAGGCAGGTGGCTAAGGCTTATTATGCGGATAAACTACCATATAAAGATGTGAAGGATTTAAAAATTACAAAAGGTGAATTTTGTTCATTATTCACTAACCCACGCACAAATCAAAATATTACCCTCAATGTGAAGAGGTTTCCTATTAATTGGTGCCACCACCAATAGATTAGGAACTATTTTTATGATAGGTGGTACATCGTCTTTGATTACCCACCGTGCAACAATTGTGAAGTCTCACAGTATTTCCTTAGGAAACTATACAGTGAGTTCATATTGAACAAAATCCTAAATTATTTTGATATGAGGGACTTCTAGGGGAGAGGTGGGGGATCGGCTCAGGATAGACCTGGTGCACAGCCGGATCCTACATGACAAGGGAGATGAGCTCTCGCTAGGCCACCTCACGAGCACGTTGTTATGCCTTTCGTCGCGAAGGAGAGTGCTAATGTAGAGACATTGCAGGCGATCATCACTTTAACCCAAAGTGTCATCCATCATACTAGCCCTATTCTATAGCGCCATCCAGGGGAGTCTTTGAGTGGTGGCCTTCGAACCCATGTGTGTCAATCTTGTGGGGCGACTTGTTCATATGACTCCACTGACACTCAAGAGGCTGCTACACAGGATCCATCTACAACAATGGAGACAGAGAGGGCAACTAAAATTTTGTGTGAGGCGTATGGAATTAATAGTCAGGTAAAATTTAGCATGTTCATTGAATTTAATTTATTAAATTTCAATTTTGAAATGCAATATTAACTAATTTAGTTCTATGATTTTAATAAAATTGCAGGGTCACAGTGTTGAGACTGGATACACTGGCCCTCCACCTACTTATTTCTACAGTACACCTATCGATGGGGTATGTAACTAGTAATCAATTATAAATTTATTACATGTTAATAGCATTGTTTACTGAATGGTATTTTAATATGTGATTTTGGATGTTGAATAGGCTAATGGGTATGTGCAGGATCATGATGGGCCAAAAAGTGGCAATATGATGGGTATGTGGCTGACGACTTTTTTTTGACCCAAAATTGATGAAACAAAAAGGGTTTTTAAAGGAGATTCTAAGATTTCCACCAATATAAATTATGCTTTACTTTGAATTTAATAAGTAATTATTATTCATTTTCTATTCAAATTACGACTAAAGTCTTAATTGATAGACTGATTGAAAAACATCTATAGCTTTCAAACAGTATCACATTTTTTGAATCCAAGACATGTGTCACATTCTATGCTTTGTATTTTATAGGATTATAAAAAGAAAAATTAAATTTTATGAAGTTTTGACCAAGTTAAGGTGGTCAGACATACGAGTTTTTTATATTTTTTAAAAGTTGTAATAAAAAAATTCATAATTAATTATTTGCGGAAAAATTAGAAAAAATATGCATCACATCGGGACATGAGTCCTCTATATATCTAAAATCTTATAAAAAAATATTATCATTTTATTGTGGTTAGGGTGGTCAAACAAACATCTACTTATTTTCCCCCTGAAATTTAAGTACTCTTGCATTGAAATTTCAAATTTTCACCAAATAGATTTTAAAAAATAAAATAAACCTAGTAGTTTAGAAACTACATTCAATTTGCTATAGATTCTATTCTTACATATTTTTGAAATAATATAGATAACTATTCAAATTTTTACATCAAGTTTCCTAACTCTGATTTTTTCTAATTTTGCCATAGGGCCTATTTTTTCTATGATGATCACGCACATACCCTAATATTGGAGGCTTCAAGACACCTCAGTGCGATTGGTTACTTAAACCTACATCTTGGGAGTAATAGATAAAGAGTTTAACTAATGAATTATGCTTAATAGATTTGTGTAGTTTATATTCATATCGTTGATTACGTTGCATTGCACATCATTCAAACTCAAAGCATTACTTCACATTCCATAACTAATAACTAGATGCTGATAGATGAAAAAATTTCAACTACAATATAGTTGTTTAGAAAGTCAACATAAGCAGTGATAAAATTACTTCACCATGAGACCACATTTCTTAGAGGAATTTCTTCAAACAACTCACCACCTTTTCTATGATACCACATTTTTCATACATGTGTACCAAAGCATTTTCTCAAACTACTCACTTCCTTGCAGCTATGGCTAAAAGCCTAAAATAGGTGCTTTCCAACAAACTATGGATGCTTGGAAAAATATCTATCAAAGCATAATAGTAAGCAATAATACCATAGAGAAGGAAATGGACTTTTTGAAAAAAAATCTAAAAGAAATGCATTCTTATGGTGATGGAATGTCATGACGTGTTTTTATTTGTAATGGCATTCCATCACCATGAGATTGTGAGGCTCAAAACAACACAACAACATTAAACAAAATATTACTATGCTATTTCTCCTCAAAAAGAAAGATAACACATGGTAATCTAACTCCCAAGGTCCTGGTAATTGGTTCTCAATTATGTTGATATCGCTCAATGGTCAATATAACTGTAATGTGCAAGGGCCCTTTGCTGGTAACAAGGAACAAAATTGCATGAAGTCAACTAATCTACATTTGGGGGGTTTTAAATAAAGATAAAAAGATGGATCAGAGCTTTAAAATAGAAGAACATGAACAAAAGTTCTTAATATCCATACATGTATATCAATAATGAGTGTTCATTCACCTAACCACAACTACAGTAGGATACAATCCATAGAATAAACCATACAACTACATACATCCATAGTGCTAATTCAATACCATCACCATTCACTAAACTTTACTTCAAAATAGATCATTCACTCACCATTAAACACATATCAAATAGATATAACAATAACTTCATTCACAGATAACCCAATGAGATAATCATGAATCCGGTTTCCTCTATTGATTCTCATAAAATAGAAAACATTTAGGCACAAAAAATAACTAGCATATGGATTGATCATGCGTCATTAACCTTATCAGATAGGTCCAAAATTAATAACATAAAACTTGTATAAAACTGTAAAAATTGTATCTAAGTTCAACTGAACTTTCTTAAAAGTATCTCTGCTAACAACAATGAAATCCTAGAACTAGTCACTATTCGCTATCATCAGGTGGTTGATTTTCCTTCAATTAGTCGACCTTTACAAAATAGAACCAAGAGATACATATGGAAAATTCCATGCATAAATTCCTCCTAATCAAAACTTAGATCCACAAATCAAGGAATCATAACTGAATGAAGAACTGGACTATAGATCATGAGTTAGAAGGCTA
>VDFB02278688.1:0-26850 GCA_007258455.2 Sequoia sempervirens | reverse complement strand
CTTGCTCACACAACCCCTATGGTAACAGATCTGTCCCCTGCCCCTTTTTTACTCTTTTACATCTTGTCACGTCTTTGTTTCTTTGTTATTTATGTCTGACAGATTTGACACTGAAAATGTTTATTTTCATTGAACCTATGACTAGCACTTCATTCTAATTCTTGAGTCCAACAGTATCCAAATCATCATTTCTCAAACAGTAATCATTGAGGAATTGCTTCCGACCTGTTGTAGTAGCACACCATGAACCCTTAGCTATTGTAAATACTATAACAGTTGGAATCCTGATTTTTGTATAATCACCAAAGGTAAGAACAGACCTTTTAACAGAGGCAGATAGGTTGAGAATAGTTGTAAATTTACAGAGAGAAACCACTAATTCATTCACCACATCCTTTAGACGGTGGCAAACTGAAGTTTTAGCCACTACAAGAAAGCCATCCGCACATACATGGATAACATCTTGATCCTCTGTATGGTGAAAAGCAGTGATATGGCAACAATGATTGGATCTGATATAATGGAAAACATATCATGATCAACGAAAAATCTAAAATCCACTCCCCATAACTCTTTGGTTGAATTCTTTGGCTCATGATGATGAACTGTTCCAATAAACGAGCTTCTTGTCCTTGGAAACCTTCTATACCATCCTCTACAGGTTTGCAACGTTCTTATTACCATAGTAACTCATCATGTTCTGAGAACTGTCTTGACTTCTAAACATTCATTTTCTACCCATATGACTGTAGCATCTGTCAATACAGGCATCTATACCATTGACTAGGGTTTCTTAGGTAGAATTTAGGCAAAGGTTTAAGACTAAGTTACCAGATTTGGCTTTGGAACCCCTGGTTCGGGTTCTGGTTTGGTTCCTAGTTTGATTCACCTGTGGGTTCGACCAGGATCCTTCATTTTTGGGTCTGATTTGCCCAGGCAGAACCCAAGCGAACCAAGACAGAACCCGCGTGCCTAGGCGTCCAAAAAGTGTTTTTTTTATCATTTTTTAAATGTTTTATGGAATTTGACTTTGACCCATGCCAACTACCTCATTCTTATTCATTTGTTTTGCAAACAATCATTTTCATTCCAAGAGGCTGAGCTTTCATTTTTGCTTGTTGGATTGAAAATGGACTGTGACACAACTTTCTTTTTTCAAAAATTGGTCTGCATCATTGAATTGAGAATTTTCAATTTATCACACATTTGTAGAGAACCGGAGGAATACTACAAACTAAAACACATTACACTTCTATTCTCGTTGACTTGATGTACTCTCCAACATCTCTCTTCTCTTATGTGGAGAGTTAGAACTGCTTGTCCATGCCTTTGCATCATTAGGGAGGTTTTGCTCTTTTTGACCTCTCCTTTTAGATTAGCAATGCATGAAGATTCAAAAAGTATCCTTGATATTACACAAAGATATGTGTTTATACACTTCAATTGTGCAGTCACCTTTTGGTTCTTTCAAAGAAAAATCTGCCTATACCACTGTTACATTGCATAGGTAAACTAGATTTTGTATTGTGAAGCTATATTAGGCTACCACTCTCAAGACCACCAATGTAACAATGATACAAAATAGTGTTTGAGACTGCAAGAAGACATCAAAATGGCTAGTGTAGTAAACAAATTCTTATGATTTTTGAAGAATGCTGATAAGTCTACTTAGTTGGCTTCTTTTTTCAAAATCATACAAATTGAACCCTGGCATCAATACACTTTGTATATCAAGCTACCACAATTCAAGCTTCAACGATGAATATTTATCATGCATGTTTTAAATGACATTCAAGTTTGTGACCTGGTTTTGTTGTTAATATGATGTTATGTGATATTCTAATCCTAATTCATGCTTCTAAGATGCATATATATAATTTTTACATGTTTTTTTTACTAACGAACCAAACACCACCGTGCCTCGCTGACCCCCCACCCCAAAATAAATAAAAAATAAAATTTAGCTGTACCTGCGAACTGAACCCTCGAACCAGTACTGACAACTTAGGTTTAAGATTAAATTCATGCTCATATGATGATTTCAACACAAATTATTATCATGAACATGATCCTTCGGGAATAAACATGACTCCTTATAAGTAATGCAAAAAAATTTCAAGAAAAGAAACAAACAAACTTGGTTCTTCAGTTAGCTTCCACATTGTCTTTTAAAGTTTGCAACGTGGGCCAAAATCTCTACTCTGTCTTGCAATGTGGGTTATGCTTCCCTAAAAACTCTGCAAAAGATTCCTTCAATGCCACCATTGCAGCTCCTTCAATGTTCAATGGCAGCAAAGATGGAGACCCTAAAACATGTCCTTGCTACGTGGGTTAAAGAGTGAAAGGCAAACCAAATCATTTATTTTTTCCCCCCATTTCTCATTCTTTAGTGCTTAAAACTTAGCCACATTTCCTATATAACTTTGCTTAAAATATTCAGTAGAAGCCCTTTTCACTTTTCTAAAACAAATGTCTAACACTACCTTTCTCAATTGAGTTAGTGGATTCAATTTGCGGCTTTTTGCTACTAGATTTTGTCCAATAATCATCATTTTGGTGTTGCTCTTCTTTGTTTCTTTGTAAATTCTTCTTCATTAGAAGTCATTTTAAATTATGGCATGTATTTTATCATTACAATCATTCATTGAGAAGGTTGACATGCATATTTTGTTTCTTTTGGTCTTTGATTTCAATAGTGAACTGAAAGTTATATTCATGTCCTCATATGGGTTGATGCATGTTGAAAAATAGAAACTATTCCCTCACCCTCGCCTAGTTGTAAAACATGTGGAATAGTTTACAGAGATGGGTACAGTGACTCTCACTCATTTATCAAATCCAAAATGTATTTGTTTGCACATAGAAACACAACACATGAATTGATATGCATAGATTAATATTACCATTTCAATTTGTATTAGAAGGCAATCAAGAAGCAGGATTGAATCCTCACGAAAGTAGTCTCTTGTATGTTTCTGAGCTCTAAAGTATATATACCTATAGAGCCTAGATAAATGTGCATTGGCATAACATGATAACTAGTTATCTTCACTAGTAGATGTTCTTCTATGGTCAAGTATTTTTACTTATGTGGTGATTCATTGATATTGACGATTGATCACTAGATTTGGAGATTCACTAATCATAGGGATTGACTATTAGCCCTTTGGGTGGTTATGAATTATAGATAATTGACTACATGGTCTGTTCAATTATTTTTGACTATAATTGTGTTGGAAGCTCAATGCTTGTACCCCTTAGTTAGTGTTGACCATGTGATTCACAACATGGTTTAATAGCCTCCTATGGATCCTTAATTTGGGATGGTAGCAGATTCTTGACTGGTTGACCTTTTGGGAATAATGGTCAGCTCAACTCCTAACAAGTGGTATCAGAGCGAGGGTTGTGGGTTCAAATCTTGTGGTCGTGCTAGGGGGGTTGTTGGAAGCTCAACGCTTCCACCCTTAGTCAGCATTAACCACGCGATCGTGACATGCTTTAACAACCTCCTGTGGATCCTTAATCTTGGATGGTAGTGGATTCCTGACAGGTCAGCCTTTTGGGAATAACGGCCAGCTCAACTCCCAATAAATTGTTGATAGGAAAACCTATCACAACAATATGAAATCACTTACTATTAACGATTAAGGTCATAATTGATATAAATGACAAGTATAAACATTATCCAAATCATGAATAGGACTAGTATAAGAATATGCAATTGTACCAAAGGCTAAATAAAGTAGAAGGTGACGAATATTAATATCACTAAAATCATTGGGGGTATATCATCATATGATGATCTAATTGATACACTATCCCTATTGTCTAAGTATGACTTAGTTATCAATCATGCTTAATCAAGTTTATAATTATTGTTGCAAGTCTTTCAATGTTTTAGATAGTTTTTTGGTGGCCTTGTTCATGCATTTTTTTTTAATTAAGGAATTTGTAATCTAATATGATTAAGACACTTGATATTGTTAAATCATATTTTGGTAGAATATCATTGGGAGCGATATCGAGACTTTGCATAATTGTTGCATGTCGACAATAATTTGACTACTTCTACATTGTGCTATGTTATGATTGGATTATTCTATATTGACTATGTTGTTATGCATAATATTTTTTCCTATGGCTTCAATTTCAACAATTTGTCCTTATAAGAGATTGTATTCTAAGGTAAGTCATTTAAGATGGGTGATATTTCAATACTCAGTAAAAATAAAGATGTTAAAATGAACCATTGTAGGTAGAGATGTTCCTGGTATTGTGCTATCTAAACATATTGAATTGATTTATTAGGGAAAAATGAAATATCCCGCCTTTGATAGCATATTTGCTTACTGATTTTTGCTTTTTTGTTTGCTTTTTTGATTTTGTAGCTTTTTTGGTTTTGTTTTTGTTTTTTTGTGTTTTTTAAAATATTTGCCAAGAAAGCAATAAAATATATACAAATGTAAAAATAAAGAAATACTGAAAATAAATATATGAATTTGACCAACTCAGATTTATTATTGCTTTGAATATACAATAAGATCATACTCAAAGCTCAAATAAGAGATTATTGCAAATATGAGATATTTTGATCAACAAACTGGAAACTGGACGCCCAACTTAGAAAAACCTCAAAATCTTGCCTTGAAATTGATGCTCAATGTACATATGCTTTAGATACTTAGAAAGGATGAAAGTTTGTAGAAAATACCTAGGCATTTCCCCTCCTTGAATTCACACACCCAAACTAGCGAAGTATGGCCTGCCAAGAAATGTTCGACTAGCTCAATGAATGGTACGACCTTCCTCAAATCCACACATGCCAGCAATAAATGTTTAATAGCTATTGAATTTTGTAATGTATATTTGATCCGCTCAATAAACCCTTGAGAAACTTTGAAATGTTGATCCCAATATGCACAAATGTGACTCTTGAATGTAGCCACCTGAAGAGCATTCTTTGGGTGGTATTTCACACCTGTAGATTGCTAAATCTGAGAGAGTTTTTGTTCTCCAAGATTGATTTGCATCTAGAAACCTTGGTTTCTTCTCCACAACAAAAGCTCATAAAATTTGCAAAGTATGAATGAATTGAATGTTCTTTTTCAAAAGCTTTTATACCTCCTCATGGAAGCCATGATTTCTCCTTTGCTTTTAATTGATTTAAATATATTAAAATATTTTCTTTTGTTGCCAAGTGTTCTAACTTCATGTAGGAACCTTTTTCAATGACTTAAATAATTTACCTTGTGCTATTAAAACAAGTTATATATATTATAAGGTCATTACAACCATTAATGATATCTACTTTATAATTTAATTATTATTAAAGTTAACTCTTTAATAATAATTAATATGTCGTAAATCAATTAAAATTGAACTTTAATTAATTCTACCAACACCATGGGGTAACCCATTGCCCATCTGGATGGCTTACTATAAATAGTAATCTCAGACCCAAATGTCTAAGAGACTTACAAAAAATAGGGAGTGCAAATAGAGCTTGAAACACCTCAAGAAAGCTAACCTTGAATATCACCAAACTTTGAAGAAGAAAACTCCCAAAACAAGGTCGTTTGAACACCAACATTAGCCTACAAGGACCCATTGATAGGCTAATCCATCAAAACACTGAGACTGGCTGAGGAGGGGACATTACATAAAATTATATATAATTATATTTTATCTTGTTTACATGATCCCCCTTGGTTAAGCTAACTCTAGTCTCTTTAGGGAAACCATCTATCAAGGTTGGGATTTCCAGAGGCATATATTTTGTTGATGTAGGTGATAAAATGTGTCTAGTAATTGTATAGATTGTCTTAGCTTGGGAAAGTGTAAGTTCTCATCTCAATAGTTGAAATCCTAGGAGAACTACATGAAACTTCGATCTTGTTTTGAAGTAGGTATATTATAGGAAATTGTTCGATGATGGATGCTCTTGTGACACAAGTTCATAGGGGAGGGTTTAGGAAATAACTCTAGGGTTTAGGTTTGATCCTAAACTTGTTCGACCTTCCTTTTTAAGTATGCTTCAGCTTGAGGCTAAAATGTGCATTAGATGGCTATGAATGAGTTAAGGAACCTGATAACTTGTATCTAATAAATAATGTGCTTCCAAATATTTTTTTTTCAAATAACAATTTGAATGAAGTAGATGAATTTGATTACTTTTAAGTTGGTATTGTTTATGTATAGGTGTTGAGGAGAGGCCAACTCATGTGGATTCAATGTGTTAAATATGTGTCAGTGATTTGACCTCAAGACATATAGAATTTTGTGTATAGGTTCATGGATCACTTGATTGTGACATATATCTAGGGCCAATTGACTAGTATTGTGAACCTCTATAATGTGTGGATTATGTGTTTTGGCTATAAGATGACCCCACAAGTTAGAACCAAGTTAGATACAAGAATGGTTAGTTAGCTATTACCATTACCATGGAGGTGACAGATGCCTAGATCTATTTGGTGTATCTTGTTTTTTTTTTATATCTCAGAGGGGTATCCTTTGAACCGGTTGGGATTCTCTTAAGCTTTCATTACTAGGTGAGAGTAATCCCTCTGGGCCGCATGATTTACCAATGCCTGCCCCACAACATGCACGGTTGGGTGAGTTGAGGTTTGAACTTGTGTCGATCATTTGTGTCTTTCAACGGCTCAACCAACCAGTCTACACCTTGAGGGCCTTGTTGATGCGTGTTTTATGACACAACAAACATTCTAGAATAAAGTGTCAAAGACGCTATATCCTCTCTTGAAAATTACCTTGTATGCTAAGATTGCAAGTAAGATTGAATATGGTAATTCTAATGATTAAGATGAATGCAGATAAGCTCTGTGGTCTTGATGTGATTTGCTAGGGGCACAATTGGGATTTACTTTTGCAAGTTACTCTAAAAAGTAGAGACATAAATATAGTATCATTTTGGATTTTCTTACTTTATTAAAAAAAGTGAAAAAAGAGTAAGGGTTTTGGAGATCCTATACTATTCCTAAGAAATCAATAGACGACAAAAATTGAATGAAACCAAATAGACAATACTTTGCTTTGCCACGTTAGACGACAACTACACAAAGTACGTACAATCTTCTGGGAATGTGCTTATGATTTTCATGTAATGAATAACTACCATCAAATTGAACAATAATTATCCAAACAAAAGTTAAGCATCCACGATGAAGCTCAGTCTAACTTTACACATTGAGTGAAAAGCATCCACTCAAAGAAAGTATGAGCTAGGTTTCACTAATCTTCGTTATCAATCTGTCATTCTTTTAACATACATTTAAATTCTAATCCAAATTTACTGAATGAGAAAGAGAATATGCAACCATGCAACTATTTGACAATCAAGGATTCAAGGCACCTCATGCATGATGAACTTTATTATCAAAATAGTGTTTTCACAACAATCTCATAAAAACTCTCTCTTTATTTTCTACAATCTAATTATCTTCAATCTCTAATTCTCTAATGCCTTCTAATGAATTCTAATTCCTCCAATTCATCTTGAGAGAGTGAGGGGGGGTGGGGGAGGGGTTTATATAGCACCTCCGAATTACAATGAATGGTCGAGATTGAAATGAAATCAATGGCCCAAATTTAACATGACTAAACCTTAATTAGGGTTTCCAAAACAACAACCAGTAACTGGAGAGAACTTCAGACATCCTGTAGTTGATCAGGTACTTTGAAAAGCTCTATTTCCCTTATCATACTTAGTGGCAATCTTGACCACAACCTCTTCCTCACATCATATTCATTTGCTACATTAGCCCAGAAGTCTTCTAAGTCTACCCAGTGCTTGTATTTCTCTCTGTCCACAGTTTCTGATGTGATGAAGTGGATCAAAGTTATTCCTGGACTTGTATGATATGAACAGATATTTTTTGGATCTCCAGTCGAGCACTCTCCATTGCTTGTGCTATTGTACATGATTCCTCCATATTGCCGATGAAAAAAGGAAAGGTGATAGCTGCTTTTTGTTTTGGCCTTTGAATATTTTGATACGCCTCCAATTGCCTCAGCACTTCTAGCAAAACCATTTTGTTGGTTGGATAGATGGGTAGTCTATAAGGATTTCCTGAGAATCCTTGGATCTTGATGTAAGTAAACTTAGGATATTGGATGAACCACGATCCATATCGGCTGATTAGACTCTTGGCCTCATGAGTGAGTCTTTGGTGTGTTCCACCTTGGAGAAGTTGAGTGATGTACATCAGAAAGGCATCATGAGCTCGTCGGAAATGTGATTTTTCTTTTAGTTGCAACTGCATATAACAATCGTAGGCCTTGAGTTGTCCTTCGCCATTGCCAACCACACCCTTGCAAATCAAGCCAGAATATTTGTAATACCTTGCGAGCGAATATATGACGTACGAGCTCATATGGAAAGTCTTGGTTTCCTCCAGGTTGACCAACTGCTCATGGAGGTTATCACTGATCATTCTGGACCAGTTAAACATCTTGACCCTGGTGATTATTTCATCAATGAAATAATACATCTAGTTTTCGAAAGGTGCACCATGAGGATTGCCTACTATTCTATTTAGTAGCAAGATGATGTCGCCATATTCCTCTTTGGAATGTGTTCTGACCAATTTCTTCAGCATCTTCCTTGCAATAGGTTTGGGCTTCAGTAACCAAGTTTTGTTTATGTTTGATGCACAGAGGTCCTACTAGTTCTGGTAAAGCTTAAGTGCATCCTCCTTGGTGTAGTAGGACGTTCGGTTGTAAATTGGAATTCTGAAAGTTTCTTGAATGGCTGGCTTGAACAAGTATGCGAGAACTCTTCCATCAGGAGCTTCTATTTTCCTTTCTCGTGCATTATAGTGCAACGCACATTCCACCATAAGTTCCGGACACTGTTTTGCTGGCGGAAATCCAACTGCGTGAACAATTCCATTGCGCATCATTCTTGTCGCAATTGGTGTAGGCAGACGTCCATCGCTTCCATACATTCTTTTCCTGAAGTCATCGAGGTCGACGTGGCCAAGATTGGTGTCCACAACATGCTCCCACTTGGATTTGATCTTTGACTACAGCTGCACACCCTTGCTGGCAAACTTCATCTTTACCGTTTTGAAAATAAGTCTGCAAGAAAAAGCAAAGAGAATATTTAGAATTCGAAATTTAAATCACTTTGAAAGATATTGTAGCTAGTTGTCAAATTAGACTTCGTGAAAAATCAAGCTGGAAAGAAAATAAATGATGAAGTTTTATGCCAAAATGAAGTGGACAAAGTAGATATGCTTGGCTCTTCTGGACAAAAGAAATGATCACAATCATAATACAAGCTGGTAAAAATTTGCCTCTTTCACTTTGCTTCAGACTTTTCTCACTTCTCTTGCCTTGGACAAATTTCTTCTCACACTTTTCTTTCGAAAATCGAATGATTGTAAAAATGAGAAGTGAAATCAATTATAGAGATGAGAAAATCGATCCATTTAGCAAATTTCCATTGTTTCCTTTAAATCAAGTTTAAACTTAGCTTTGACTTCGCTTCTGACTGGCAAGTTTTATCTTCAACATAGTGTCTGGGAAAGTTTCCAAATTCAACACCAGTTCAATAAAGCTCTTTTTGTCTTTTTTCCAATTTCAATTTTTTAAAACTTATCCCTTTGGGGTGTTAGAAAATGAATAATTAAAATAATTAAAATAATTATTTTATGTGTTATTTCCAACCCGTTCATTTTATGGAAAATTATTTTTGTCTAAGGCAATTTTGATTTTTTCAAAAATTTTCTTGCCAATGCCTTAGGCGAATTTTCTTTTCTTCCAATTTTCTTTGCCATATTTTCTATTGTCCAATTTTATTTGGCCATAATCTTTCTTTTTTTTCTAAATTTATTTCGCCATTACCTTCTTGCCATCCTAAGTCACAGGCAAAATTTTCTTTACATCTTCCTAAGTCGTTTGGCAAAATGTTTTAGACTTAGAAAAAGTATTTCTCCAAGTATGGTGAATTTTCCTCAAGGCCAAGCATATTTTTTTATTCCCAAAGTCCATACTTAGGCAAAAAAATTCCAATTTTCTACTCCTCTAAGTATGGCGGACTTCCGCATTAGTTTAGCCATCAAATGTTGTCCAAGGGTGGACTTGCTAGTTGCTTAGGCCATACTAGGGCGGACTTCAACCCATGGCTTGCCATTTCAACATTTTGGCTTGGGGCAGACTTGATCAATTTTGATGCCACTCAAGGGTGGACTTTATGCATGTTCTTGCCATCCAACATTTTCAACTAAGGTGGACTTTACCTCTTCTCAAGCCATCTTGGAGCGGACTTTGCTTTACTTTATGCCATTTCATCCCTTGTCCAAGGCGGACTATGCTTATTTCCTTGCCACCTTTTGGGCAGACTTCATCAAATGTTGAGCCATTGCCTTATGCTGCTGGGTGGACTTCATCAGTATTCATGCCACTCAATGCTTTGTCCAAGGGTGGACTTGGTCTTGTGTCTAGCCACTCAAGGGTGGACTTCATCAAGTGTTGAGCCATTCAGCCTTCTTGCTAAAGCGGACTTCCTTCATTTCATTGCCACACAAGGGCAAACTTACTCTTGTGTCTTGCCATTCAACTTTATGTCCAAGGGCGGACTTCACATGATATTGTGCCATTGTTTCATCTGTCCAAAGGTGGACTTGGCCTGATCTTATGCCATTTTCCTTTTGGTTGAAGCTTTTTGACACCAATTTCTCCTTTCTCCATGCTGGTTGAACTCTATACTTAGGCAAATTTCTCATAAATTTTAGTCTCCTCCATGAATCTCTCATATTTCTTCATGAATTTTTTAGATTTCTCATGAATTTCTTAGATTTCTCAACCATTTTCTGTGATTTTTTCCAATTTTTTTTTCAGATTTTCAACGTTTTCCAGAATTTCACCATGAATCCAAAAAAATTCAAATCGATTTTCTGAGAGTTGCTTTGAGTTTTTTGAACTTCTGAGTGGATTTTTGAAACTCAAGCCCTTTCCAAATATAGAAACTTTCTAAAAATAGAAATTTTCCAAAAATAGCAACTTTCTAAAAATAGACCCTAAAAAATAGGGATCTTAGAATTGCTCAAAAATGCCAATAAAAAATAGGGGGCCTGGGGTGAAAAACCCTAAAAAGTAGGAAATGTCAGAATTGACTGAAACGATAGTCGATCTTCGTCTCTCGGGCTTCCTAAGCATGATGGTGATGTTTGCACGACGATCCAGGCCAAAACTCTCTCGCTTGACTCAGGTGACCATTCAAAATTTAGACTCAAAACCCCAAACGAAGACCAAAAGGAAACTAGGATGCAATGAAAAAAAGCAAACAAGGGTCCCCATTTGCAATGGGGCGAGGTGTGAATTAGGTCACAATAGGCCTATTTGGCGTATCTTTAAGATTAGTTGGCTTTCACCAATAGCATGGAGGTGATGATGCTAGGAACTATCCATGTTATGATTCAAAAGCAATTAGTTGGTTGTCACTAATGTCGTACAAGCGATGGATGCTTGGAGCCATCCATCATATCTTAGGGTATAGTCAAATTTCACTAGTAGCATGGAGGTGGTTGATGATAGGAGCTACCCATGCTGTGAAGGGGTTGGTTGACATATCACCAAGGCCACGTGGTGTTACATGTCTAGTACTACCCACTTCCAGGGTGGATAGACTTGTTTTTGGTGGCCTAGGGGCAATAGATGTTAGAATCCATTGACTCAATGGTTCTACAAGCTATGGGAATATTATAATGGCCTTATGCAATGTGTTATTTAAATTTACTTCTTATTCGGTGATGATCGCAAGTAGTGTGGGATGATTTCTCATCATCACAACTGGTGTAGAGGATTCGTGAAGAGGATGGGACCCATGTTGTAGTATGATAACACTGATATTCTTTTTTTCTAGCTAGGACACACTAAAAGGGTAGGTGGTAGTGATCAGGTAATGGGAATATGCATGTAGTTGTCACATCCATTTCTTATTGCTAGCTGCTCACTATGTGTCAGTTAGTGATGGCCTTAGGTATTGTGCACATTGTTATACTTATACTCTTGCTAGTAATGGCATCAAGTAGTATGGGATGGTTGATTGGCAAAAGGATGGGGCCCGTAGTGTAGTATGGGATGCATCAACATTCTTTTTCTAGATAGGATTTACTTTTGGGCTTATGTGACCATGAACCAAGTAGTGGGTTGATGCATGTAGTGGATTCATCCACTTCCATTTTATCAGTTATCTTAATGTGAACATGTGATGTTAAGTAGTGGGTTGCTGATTTCTGTCAAGTCCTAGTTTGAGTCTCAATTGTGCAAAACATTTAGGAGAGCATCATGAGAAATGGGCCATTGATTGTGCAAAACATATAGGTAGAAAAGAGAGATGAGAAATAGGGCATTGATTTAGAACCAAGAAATGACTGAGTGGCACGACACACACACATTTGGCTGATCCTACTAAAGAAAATATCAAATCTAAAATATGACTCTGTATAAACTCTAATTGCTGTAAGAGAAACATTTGATTGGATCCTACTAAAGAACATATCAAATCTAAAACATGACTTGGATAAACTCCAATCACTGTAAAGAAAAAATATACTTGCGAAAGAATAGGAAATTTGCGTAGCTCCCCGTCTGTTTCTCCAACCATCTTGTTACACAAACACATAACACACTCTTTTTCTGCACTTGTCTGCTTTATAAGTGAAGGGCTGCTCTTCACAGCCTTACTCTACGGTGCCCCCACTTATATAGACCCGGCGGGTCTGCTTTGTTTCCTCTATATAAGTGGGGGCGCCGCAGAGTAAGGCTGTGAGGAGCAGCCCTTCACTTATAAAGCAGACAAGTGCAGAAAAAGAGAGTGTGTTATGTGTTTGTGTAACAAGATGGTTAGAGAAACAGACGGGAGTTGCACAGATTTCCTATTCTTTCGCAAGTATATTTTTTCTTTACAGTGATTGGAGTTTATCCAGAGTCATGTTTTAGATTTGATATGCTCTTTAGTAGGATCCAATAAAATGTTTTTCTTTATAGCAATTAGATTTCATACAGTCATATTTTAGATTTAATATTTTCTTTAGTAGTATCAGCCAAATGTGTGTGTGCCGTGCCACTCAGTCATTTCTTGGTTCTAAATCAATGCCCTATTTCTCATCTCTCTTTTCTACCTATATGTTTTGCACAATCAATGGCCCATTTCTCATGATGCTCTCCTAAATGTTTTGCACAATTGAGACTCAAACTAGGACTTGTCATCAACATGGTAAAATTTATGAACCCAACCTTTTTAAAGTTTATGTAACTTTTTTTTAAGTCACAAATCCTCTCTAACTCAACGATCCTCCTCTAGACTTATTCTCCCGTCCCTTTTTAATGGTCTTGACCCGGTCTTGGACCGATTCCGAAGAGCAATGTTTCATACTCATAATCACTTTTTAGCTTGTTAGTAATTAGGATATTTATTAGTTAGTATAAATTATCTGTTACTCTATTATTTAATACTATGCTTATAATCAGGAAAACATATATCTATAAAATAATATTATAAGGTTATCTTTAGCATGATTTTAAATTAATATTAAAATTTTAATATTATAATATTATCAATGGTACACATAATATGATTTAATTTAATATTATAGATGATAATTGTAAATACCTTTAATTTATATTTATTATATTATCTTGATAATTATAATAAGATTGGTATATTTTTATATTTTATTGTTTATTTTTTATTTATTTGAGACATGGTTGTCATTTGGATATTTGGTTTATTTATTTTTGTCTTCATATTTCATATTTAGTGTTACAATTTTAGGGACATGACAACTAACTTGAAAGAATAAACATAACAAATAATTATGATTTAAGATTGAGATCATAGATATTCATACAAGAGGAGAGAATGAATTCTCTCTACCATTGGTGTACAAATTGAGGAGCCTTTAATTCCTAAAAGGGATATGTAGGTAAGGTCATCATCAATGAACCCTCGAGGTTTAGCTCTAGGTCTAGGGTTGACCTTGACTTTAGTAGCTTACCACTTTCTAGTGTAAGCATATAAGTGGCAATGTAGAGCTTTCCCAATGATTGTGGTTGGAAAACTTATGAAGTTGACACTTCTAAGTTAGATGGAAGATGCTTGATCATCCAAGTTAGAACTAGTTGTAAAAAAAATAGAAGTAATTGAGGGGCAGTTGTTGCAAAAATTAACAGCGTAACACACTTTCCTTTTCAAAGGTTTGAAAGGTGAATTTGGAAAGGAAGTCTTCACTTAAAAATAATAATATGTGAAATCAATTACTTATTTTTTATCAGTTTCACATGTAGCGAATCAATCAAATGACACAATGAAAGTGATTGTGTCTTTTTATTTGCTATTCAATAAGGATAAGATGTTTTTTCTCTAATTGTTTCATTGTATTGGACACTAGATTTCATGTCAACATAATTTAATATTTTTATTTATGCACATATAGACTCAAAGACATAGAATTATTGGAGTATTGTTAAAGTGCTTATATAATTTTTCATTGCTCTCATATATTTGAAAGATTGTATTTTCCAATTTCTTAGTTCCTAAATTTTGAAATTTCTTACATTTGCATCCTCTATGCACGATTATGCAATCCATATGAGAAAATTAGGATTGCTAAATGCTATCAAGGCATACTTATTTCCTTGTAATTTACATTACCTCTAATGGTTTTTCTTCACGATTCTTGAAATTAATCTATAATTTCATATGTAGCCTTCAACAAAGGAATGCATATATGGGGTATTTGAGGAATAGGCATAATTAGCCAAAACTACGGTGCAATCTAGAAAAGAGGGTCCAATGTAAGGCCACACCACCTATCAGCCTATAGCCTTAACCACATAATCACTTGCCATAAGGAAGCCAAACATTACTATTTTATTAATTCAAAAGATAATATGTCCTCATGAGCTACAATAGGCCGAACTCAAGAATCACAAACAATAGGCCAAACTCAAGAATCACAAATAATCTCACATGCCTTGCCAACTATGGCTTACGATAGGCTTATTGATTTTATAGTACATCAATAAACTACAAGCCAAAGTTATCTTCTATCTCTTGACTTCTCTCTATCTCCTATTCCTTTTCAATTTCAAGGAACCTTAGTGACTATCCTCTCGTCACCTCACCTTTGTGACCAAAATTTGGAGAATCGACCTCTACCCTTTTCTCTATTGACTATCCTCAAGCTGATATCTCTCTCTTTTTGTTTCCTTGAACAAATAATCCCTTTGTTTCCTCTCATTATTTGCTTTCTTGATTGGTTACGCTTATGTCCTGCTCAAGTAATGAACTTGTGGTCTCTCTACCAACCAAGAATGCCCAAAGATCTTCATGATCACTAGTAGAATCCAAAGCCTCAAAAACATCACTCAAACTCCAAGTGCTGAAGTGGCAATTTTGTGCACACAGATGCAAGTGATCAGCTATAGTCCTAAATGCCAAAATTGGAAATTTTATGCTCACCAATGTTGGACAGCCACTAGACATCCCTATATGGGATGAGAATCCTTGAACCAATTTTGAAATTCTCCATAGAATGTCATGCCTTGCATCAACCATGTATTCTCCAATGCTATCCCATACTTGGCTAGCAAATTTGTAATATTAATAAGATAGTGAATCAACTAGTGTCATCCACCTAGTATTTCTTGTCATCACTCAAAGATGATTCAAAAAATAAAAGGTATGGAATTTCCCTTATGACCTCATCACAACCAAATCAAGCCTCCATTTTCGTTGTTGTCACTACCTTCGATGCACCATCCATCAACACCCTCGACACTATCTTCTTCCCAGACGACAAGAACTCTAACTCCATTGTTTAGAAGTCCTAATTGTATCTACCAAGTGAATGCAACCATTAAATTTCAAAGAAAACATTGGTCTCACTGATCTTGATCACGTAGAAGTCATTAGTGACTTCATAGTCACTCAACTAAATGCTCAATTGTGGAACCTTTCTAGTGCAACTCATTTTGAAACCATCATCTATTAGGACACTAAATCCTGGGAAGGTCTTCAATCTGTAATCCTTTCTACACGACAAGGCTCTCATTAATGAAATTATGAGTCACCCCACTATCAACCAAATGGGTAACTTGTTGTCCATTCAAGATTCCTCTCACTCTAAAAGGATGGTATTTAGGAACTCCTAATAATGAGGCAATTGTCCCATGCACCAATCCTCCTGTATTAGCATCATTGTGTTGTGCTGGTCGCTCCTCATGTTCCATTTCCAATTGGATAGCATCCTATAGGGTAGTAGGCTTGAAAGCTTTCACCAAACCTCTCAATCTTTTGTCGCTAGAGTCCAAATTCTGACATAGACTGCTTGGCCACATATGCCATGGAAGACTCCTTAATATTGCATATGAAAGACTCCAAGCGAGTCCATAAAGTGACGTGGCTAATAAATTGAACGATCATGGTAAATATCGGGCTCAAGAATTATTAATATATTGCTTCTCCTTTTTGCTTCTTGACCTACCACGTGAGCTAGGTGATATCTTCCTTCCTTGCTACGACAATCATAGGAAAATTATGGCTCCTTCAAACTCACGTTGGGATTCTACAAAATACTCCAGACTCTTTAGTATTAAATATCTCCACCATCCAAACTAGTAATAAATGACATTGACAAATTCTCACTCAGTCTTGGAATGGTATGGTAGAATGATTCAATTGTTGTTATGGGATATTATTTTATTTATACCAATATCTCTGCAACTCCGAATAAACTATGAAACTTGTCTCTACAAGAGAATCCACAAATTTCCCACAAATGATCAACTATCCATTTAAACTCTGTGCAAATCTTGAGTTGAATATGCCTATAAGAGGATTAAGGTTTTTGTCCAAACCTTTGGACCTGAGGTTTTTTGTCCTCCAGGTCCCAAAATCCAAGCTCTCCAAAATTTCCAATTCTTCAAGATAATAGCTCAAATGATACAATGAATTCCTTTTTGCCACCTTTTATAGTCCACCACCTTTTTAATATTTAATTATTAAATAATTTTCCAACGTAAAGTAACTTTATTTAATATTTGAGCATATTATAAAATAAAGTCATTTTAATGTTTTATTAATTAATTAAATATAAATGTCCTCAAATATTATTTTAGGAAATTTTAATATTTAATTAATTAAATTATCTTGGTGGTGACTCATCAAGAATAGACATTATAAAAAAGGAGAGATCGCTCGAGCCCTAAAGACCAAAAGTATTGCTAGAAGTACTACTACAAGGTGATTTCAAGGGTGAATTGAGTGTCATGATTACTTTGTTGAACAAAGTAACTAGGCATTAGAGGCAAGTACATTTGTAAATGGGATGTTTGATATCATTAGCAACATTTGTGAAGGAAATATATTCCTTTATTTGGGGCAACTGATTAGTGGCAACATTAATTGGATATTTTGTATTTTATTTAAAATTTACAGCTTTCATATGGTCTACTATTTGTCATACACTTTGGTGTTGTCAATTTTGCTTTTTAGGTTGAACAATATAAGAGAAGAGAGGCTTTTAATAGACAATGCCCATAGTTAGAATATCGGGAAGGAATTAATTTGTTACCAATTTGATCTTGACAACCTCTGGAGTGTCATCCATATCACAAGATCCTTTCAACCTTTTCTCCCTTCCTTATCTCCATTGCTAGCTTCCGTAGCATTTGTATCTAATATAAATTGATGTTTTTGAACTTGAAAGTGTCATCTTTTCTTGTGACTAATTTCAAGGATTTGTACCTTTTCCCTTGTTTGTTCTAGTAGTTTGTTTGGCCAATTTATACTCCAAAAATTTCTTGGCCCTATCTATGATCACCTTATTCAATATTTCAGCTAATTTTTTTATACTCCAATTAATAGGAGGCAATGGTTGTTGGTCAATTTGGTCTATGATATGAAGTGTGGTGATAAAATATTTTCTTCTAAATCAGCCAAATATTTAGGCACATTTTTTGTTGTGTAGGAGGCTAATTGGTGTAATGCATGCAACTCTATTTCTTCTTTTGACATTGTACTTATCAGTACAATTTGTCTAATAGTCTTCTTTATCACAAATGGGTCTATAGAGGGCCAAGCCTCTCAAACATATATCCTTTAGTGTCATAGACACCAAAACTATCTTAAAACTTATAAGTTTAAATTAGAAATTTCCACACCCATATTTTTTAACATCTAATGTCCAAGAACATTTATATGAATAAAATTAATCGGAATTGTACATGTCTTATGTCAACTTGTAAAGATGAAATGCACCTTTCCCAAGTGCCAACAATACTAATTGAAAATAATTAAATCAACACGTCTAGATGTATGTAAACATAAGGAATTGGATAAACTAACTTTCCCACTCTAAGGTAACCATCCTAGCATACTCTATAATTTTGAGAGGGCTCTAGTTCCTCAAAATATTTACTATGACCATTACAAAAGAATCAATATTAAGAATATAAAGAAGACTTCGGTGATAATAATAATAATAATAATAGTAACAATACATCTCTATTTCCTTCTTTTGGCTTTGAAGGAAAATGTTGCAGAAGATAAAGCAAAGTCAGTTGGAGAATCCTTTGGTTGCTTCGAAGATCCTTTGAAAAAATTGCTATGTATGTAATTAAAGTTTCAATTGGTATACTTATATGTCCAATTATTGCAACTACCTATGCAATAGGGGCATGTAAACATGGAAAAATCTCTCTGCTGCACAAGCTTCAATTACATGATGTGTTTCATGCTTCTGCATAGAAAGAAATTTTTGAGACAAATCAAAAGAGTGCATAGATGATTGAAGAAGTAGTAAAGTTTCTATAGGAGAGCATACTCAAAGTAAGTATTGATAACTCTCTATTTGCTATGCAGAATCTAAAGTTTTTACTTGATTCCTTCAAAGAGTATTCTAGTGGATTAAAGGAGAAGTTGGAGAAGGAGATGGACAAAAAGGTAAATGAGAAGAGATTATTGGACAAGATTGAGAAGTGTGCCTCCACACACAACAAATTTCAAGATAATCTCAAGAGTGTACATGATTGCTTGGCTGAAGATAAAATATCATTTCAATTTTGAATGAAATGACCAAGCTCTATAATGACCATTAAAGATTAGATGGACTCAATTGAGTCCCAAAGAGATAAAGCCTTCGGTGCATGTGAACTAACACAAGATTTGGATGGAAGCACAAGGTCTACTATAGAAAATTTACATGAGCAGTTCTTCCAACAACAAGTTCAAAAGGAGAAGGTTATAATGTAGTTTGGTCATCTTAAGGATATGGTGAATTCCAATTCATGCCTATCTCCAATGCCTTGATGAGTGCAGATAAAGCTTCTAAGTTAAATCTAACACCCTACACTCCAAATGATGGTGAAGAGCTTTTGATGGAATTTGATTCTTAGAGCAAAATGCTTGGCCTAGCCAAGAAGAGTTGGGAAGAAGGGAAGCAGGAATGGAAAAAATATAGTTAAGGAGTTCTCAGAGGAAGGAAAGGTAAAAATTAATGCAATAATGGTTGTTTATGACACTCTTGAATCTATTGAGAACATGAGCAAGGACATAATGCAGAACCTGGAGAAAAAGAAAGTATGTAATTCTACGAGCTTGTGTCATACATTTTTCAAGATCATTTGTCCTCTTTTCATTGTACATTTTTTATTTTTTAGGGGGAGGAGGCTTTCGTTTTAGTAACCTACATGGATCTTGCTCGCGCTTTTGTTCCAAAATAGATGGAAGATTGTGCTTATCCCTTCTATGGATATTATAATCCTAGTGAGACTAGTGTAGAGTTCTTTTTTTGTACAATCCCCACATACACAGATATAGACTTGTTTTCCACCCACCGCTTCATGTTTTTACTCATTGCAAGCCTGAACAAACAATTCAACATAAATAAAATAATATACCTGGATGAAAAAAAATGTAATCCATTATGGCGAGGGAATTCAAAGCGAAAGAAAAAAGGATTAGAAAATGCCTGGCCTTTCAATGAACCAACCTCTACCATATCATCAACATTTCCTTCATGACATCGACCCTCATCAGTCTCGATTCCTCCATCATAATCAAAATCCTCTTCAATTTCCTCATTATACAACTCTACCTCTTGAAGTCAATAAAGAGACCATCCCAACTCATGTTATTGAAAAGGGAAATTTCATTAGACTGAGGATGTTTGTTTGTTAAATTTTTAATTGAAATTTTGTACTATAGGAATCTTTCAAGAAATCTTTAGTCAAGTTCTATTCCAAAGGAGCTTGGACATCTTGTGTAATGTCCCCTACTTATGAAAGCTCTAAATTAACTTAAATTCACCAATACTAAAATGAGTAATTGAGTTTTAGGACCTGTATCTTTACTAGATAGTATTCTTGCAAAACATAATTAGAGACATTTATAAAATAGAACTTATAAAATTAGAACACATATCAAAGAGATTAGGATGAGTGTTATTGTTACCTGTTGAAGACCTTCAAATGAGTTAGTTAACATTTATATTACAATTGATAGAGTGGATAAAATCAGTTAATAAATGACTTTCATATTCTTTGTTACTCCATTCACTAAATGAGTTAGTTAGCATTTATGGTGCAGGAGCACCCATAGGTTACCATAGTTTGTCTAGAAGGTCATGTTTTGGCAATCTGTTAAGGCCAACTTAACATCTATTCATGTTCATTTATGGTGGTGCCTTGGTGGAATTTTTGATTGGGTGTTGATCATTTGATGAAGGTCATGTTGACCATTGGATAGGCTTAAGGTTTTTTCTCAAGTGAGGTTTTGACCTTTTAGACCTTTTATTAGTTTCTTTTCAAATTCTTGCAAATAAAGCTCAATGGAGGCTACAAGCGGCCTAGGTGTGTCCAAAGGAGAAGGTAACTGTTTTGAGCCCTATTTAGGGGTGACCTCAACATGGGAGGAAGGGTTGGAAGCATTTTGATATTGTTGAAGTTTTTGAATTCAAGAAAACAGTTGTGATTGAGTGTGAATTTTCTATTTTTTGCTTTGAAGTGTTTCTTTAATGAATTGAACATGGCACTGTAGTTTTTATAGGATGTAGAGTAGTTGCTCTTCAAGCTTTGTGTGGCATTTAGATAGTTTTCTAATTCAATTTCAAGCATTGTTTGTAAATAGTTTTGTTTTCTTACTGTCACTGGTCTAAACCAGGCAATTTGTGAAGAATGGGGTATTAGTTCACTTTCCCTCTGTAAAAATTGTACGACCCTTTGGGAATAGTGACTAGACTCCATGGCTATAAATATAGTAGGGTTTAGTTTCTTTGAAAGCATAGGAGTTACTATGGAAGTCCTTCCCTAGATGAGCCAGGGAAGTGCCCAGCTAGGAAGACTTTAGTGTAGAGCACTTAATTTGCAGGGGTGTCAAATTCTTGACAAATTCCCTTTTGGAGAAGGTAGGTATGAGTCTTGCCAAGACCTGGTAAGCAAGAATAAACTCCATCAGTCCATCTGGTGAGGAAATAACTTACCAGATTGGAGAGAAGTCAGAAAAGGGCTTAAAAACCCTAGTATTGCTCATTTTTAAGTTAGGGCTTTGTACGGCCAATTGGGACCCAAGACCCCAAAAATCCTTGAGAGGTGGGCACATGAACCAGGAATCCCAAGAAAAGTTTGGGGTGTTCTTTGGAAATATTTTGGAAAAACCCCATTTTCTTGGAAAAGGAGGCCTAATTGGGGCTCCTAGGGCTAGTAGCCTTTTAGGCCTAAATGAGGGTTTGGTGGAAGTGACTTTGAAATGGAGCTAGGTGGACCCTCAAGAACTAAAGCAGGATGGATTGAAGTCATTATAAACACCTCCATACCCCTACAAAGTTAAATTCAAGATTTTGGAGGATTGTATCCTTTAGGGTGGATTAAGGGCTAAGTTTAGAGTTGCAAGATTGTACCAAGGTGGACTTGGTGGGAGGAATTATGTTGGTAGTTGGGGTTTGCAAGGCAAGACTAGGGGATCCTAAGTAAGGAAAGGTCCTATAGGTTTAAGTGGTGGAGTGAGACACCTTAGAGGTCTTTCAAACAAGACCTAGAGCATGAATCAGTGATTGATTCATCCAACCTCCCTATCAATTTATATTACAATTGATAGAGTTGATAAAATTAGTTCATAAATGACTTTCACATTCTTTGTTATTCCATTCTTAGTGAATTGGGATAGGTTGTTTTGATAGGGTGTCCAAGAGACCCTCAACCTTGGGCCCAAGAGTAGATACCACATCCCTCTTGGCTCCATGTGGTAGGTGTTAAGCATCCACTATGGAGTGGCATACCCAATGAGGTGTCCTATTGCCATTCCCCCTCATCACATCCACATCCTCTCTTAATCCCAAGAGAATATGCTACATCTCTCTCCATGTGACAGGTGTTAAGCATCCATCATGGAGTGGCGTACCTAAGAGAGGGTCCCTTATGTATAGTAAGTAGTTATGTTTGATTTATTAGCAACCCAACACAAATATGTAGTCAATATAATCAATTTATACTTTATAGATTACAATTTAATTTATAATTTATACTTTAATTTACTTTATGTACAATTTATATGGTGTTGCATCATGTATATTATTAACAAATTTATAGTTTTCTTTTTTTGCAAAATGTTGTCTATGTCAGCCAAGAATCAACTTGTCCAAGCTTTTTTAGGGATGTCAGCATTTTGCAAGAAATGTAGTTGTCATAAGTTTTGCTAATGACATATGGTGGTATGGGTGGGGGTTGAATTTTGGTAAACATGATTTCTTGCATGCAACCTGTGACATTCACATCGATGCATGGGGTTGGTACTCCAATGTCCTTGAATTTGATAGTGAATGTGAAATGATACATTTGCTCCTTCTCTATTGGATAGACTTTAATCCACACATTTTTGTCTCTCCAACATTTATTGTGTGAGGTTTTGGTGTTCAATTGATAGACACCATTCCTAATGATCTCATTTAATAGTTGAAAAAAACCTTTCCAACCAATATGCTTGTTCTTGATTATAGTGAATTGTTTAGTTCGACTTACAAAGAATGAAAACATAAGAGATATTCAAGGATATCATCCACAAAATTGAATAAAACTTCAAAAACTTGAACACTTATGAAATTTTAAATTTATATTTTAAGGAGGAGGCCAACTCATAAATCCTTTCTATCTCAATTTTTTAATTTGGAATGTATTTTCTATTCAAGGGTGGGAAATAGTCAATCCATTTCATGTAATATCTACTTGACCCTTGAAAATTTACCACTTTGCAATACATTGTGTTTATTCATACCTATGTTGAATTAAATGGCGATTTAGAAAAACAATATAAAAGTCTTCCATTCAAAAATTGGATTACGCCATGATGCACCTCAATATAGAGGTATTCCTTAGACTTCTAAAATAAACAACTTTGGCAACGATTTATACAGATTAGAACCCCTAAAATAGATTTGGTGTTTCTATTTTTAATTTTTTTATGTACAATTTATATGTTGTTGCATCATGTATATTATTAACAAATTTATAAAAAAAATTAATTTTTATTTTTTTGCAAAATGTTGTCTATGTTAGCCAAAAATCAACTTGTCCAAGTCTTTCTAGGGATGCCACCATTTTACAGATAATTATTTCTCCTAAGTTTAGCTAATGACACATGGTGGTATGGGTGGGGGGTGAATTTTGACAATCATGTTTCCTTGCATGCAACCTATGACATTCACATCAATGCATGGGGTCGGTACTCCAATGTCCTTGAATTTGATGGTGAATGTGAAATGAGACATTTGCTACTTCTCTACTAGCAAGACTGCTATCCATGCATTTTCATCTCTCAAATATTTACTTTGCGAGGTTTTGGTGTTCAATTGATAAACACAAATCCTGATGATGTCATTGAACAGTTAACAAAAACCTTTCCAGCCAATAGGCTTGTTCTCGATTCTGATGAATAGTTCAGTTTGAATTCCAAAGAATGAAAATGTCAGAGATATCCAAGGATATCAACAACATCAAATAAGACTTCTTCAACTTGGAAGTTTATGAAATGTTAATTTTTATATTTTAAGGAGGAGACCAACTCATAAAATCTTTCCAACTCATTATTTTTTTATTTTGAATGCATTTTCTATTCAAGGGTGGGAAACAGTCAATCCATTTCATGTAATATCTACTTCACCTTTCATAATTTACCAATTTGTAATACATTGTGTTTATTCATGCCTATGTTGAGTTAAATTTTGTTTTGTTAGACACTATAAAAGTCTTATATTCATAATTGGATTACATGATGATGCACCTAAATATAGTGGTATTCCTTAGATTTCCAAAATAAACAAAATTGGGAACTGTTTATACAGATTAGAACCCCTAAAATAGATACATTTTCATGCATAACTTTTAAAACAAGTAAAGCAAAAATAAACAAAAAATATATAATTCTATATAAACTACCAAAAGAACTAAAAATTAATTTACAATTTCTTTGTGAGTAGTTTCAACTGTATTTCCATCAATTTTCTTATTTTCCATTACATAATTAGCATAATTATCCAACATAATGTATACTATTGTTATTTATAGACTCACTATGCTGCAATTTACAATCTTCCATTTTCATAGGATTTGTGCAAAACAACAAATATATCTGGAAAATGGTGTTTATCACAAAACAAAATCTGAAAATGTAAGAGATTTGATCTTTCTATTTTTTTAATTTATTTCATCTACAATTTATATTGTGTTGCATCATGTATATTATTAACAAACTTATAATTTTTTATTTCTTTTTTGTTTTTGCAAAATGTTGTGTATGTTAGCCAAGAATCATCTTGTCCAAGTTTTTCTAGGCATGCCATCATTTTGTAGACAATTTAGTTCTCCTAAGTTTTGCTAATCAAAAACCATGGTGTGGGTGGGGGATGAATTTTGGAAAACATGATTCCCTACATGCAACTTGTGACATTCACTTCGATGCATGAGATTGTTACTCAATGTATTTGATTTTGATGGTGAATGTGAAATAAAAAATTTGCTCCTTCTGTACTAGCCAAACTGCTATCCATGCATTTTCATCTCTCCAACATTTTCTATGCGAGGTTTTGGTATTCAATTGATGGAAACCATTCCTAATGATGTCATTAAACAATTGATAGAAACATTTCCAACCAATAGGCTTGTTCTCAATTATAGTGATTTGTTTAGTTCAAGTTACAAAGAATGAAAATGTTAGAGATATTCAAGGATATCATCCACGACATCGAGTAAGTCTTCTTCATCTTGGTAGCTCATGAAATGTTAAATTTATATTTTAATGAGACCACCTCATAAAACTTTTGTAACTCATTTTTTTTTATATTGAATGTATTTTGTAATTGAGGGTGGGAAATAGTCAAGGGTCAAGTAGATATTAGATGAAATGGATTGACTATTTCCCACCCTTGAATACAAAATGCATTCAAAATAAAAAATGAGTTAGAAAAGTTTTATGAGGTGGTCTCCTCATTAGAATATAAATTTAACATTTCATGAGTTGCCAAGTTGAAGAAGTCTTACTCGATGTTGTGGATGATATCCTTGAATATTTCTAACGTTTTCATTCTTTGTAAGTCCAAATCATTATAATTGAGAACAAACCTATTGGTTGGAAATGTTTCTATCAATTGTTCAATGAAATCATTAAGCAAATGTGTCTATCAATTGAACACCAAAACCTCACACAATAAATGCTGGACAGATGACAATGCACAAAGAGCAGTCTGACTAGTAGAGAAGGACTAAATGTATTATTTCACATTGACCATCAAAGTCAAAGACATTGGAGTACAAACCCCATGCATCGATGTGATGTCATAGGCTGCACCTAGGGAATCATGTTTGCCAAAATTCGCCCCCCCACCCATACCACCATGCATGATTAGCAGAACTTAGGAGAACTAAATTTTCTACAAAATGGTAGCATCCCTAGTAAAGGTTGGACAAGTTGATTCTTGGTAGACATAGACAACATTTTGGAAAAAAAGTAATATTAACGAAAATTATATGTTTCTTAATAATATACATAATGCAAGACCATATAAATTGTAGATAAAGTAAATTAAAAAATAGAAAGATCAAATATCTTATGTTTTCTGATTTTGTTTTGTGATAAACACCATTTTCTAGATATATTTGCTCCTTTACATAGATCCTTTGAAAATGGAAGACTGTCAATTGCAGCATAGTGAGTCCATAATTAACAACAGTATACCTTTTGTTGGATAATTATGCTAAGTGTGCATTGGAGATAAGAAAATTGATGGCAATACAGTTGGAGCTACTCATGAGGAAATTGTAAATTAATTTTTAGTTCTTTTCGTAGTTTAGATGAGATTGTAAATTTTTATTTCTTTTTGTGCTTTAGTTGTTTTAAAAGTTATGCATGAAAATGTATCTATTTTAAGGATTCTAATTTTTATAAACAATTCCCTATGTTGTTTATTTTAGAAGTCTAAGGAATACTTCTACATTGAGGTGTATCATGGTCTAATCTAATTTGTGAATAGAATTTTTTTTTATTGTCTTTCTAAAACATTTAATTCAACATACGTATGAATAAAAACAATGTATTGTAAGGTGGTAAATTATCAAGAGTGAAGTAGATATTACATGAAATGGATTGACTATTTCCCAACCTTGAATTGAAAATGCATTCAAAATAAAAAATAAGTTAGAAAGGTTTTAAGAGTTGGTTTCGTCCTTATAATATAAAATTAACATTTCATAAGCTACCAAGTTGAAGAAGTCTTATTCGATGTTGTTGATGATATCCTGTAATATCTCTGACGTTTTCATTCTTTGGATGTCGAA
>VDFB02278687.1:0-26664 GCA_007258455.2 Sequoia sempervirens | reverse complement strand
CTTAAGACATCGTATTAGGACATATCCTAAATATTATACTTAATTATATCATTTGTTATTATGAGTCACCCTAAAGTCTAATACTTGTTTATATCACTTAATATTTATACTTAATTATACTCTTCTTTGATCCCCTTAATACATCATATTAAGAGCCCTGAAGACATCCTATTAGGACCCCTTAAGACATCCTATTATGACATGAATTAAATAAACATTGACACTATTTAAATTGTATAGAATGTGATTGTTATGATGAGTCATCCTAAATTCTAAGTTAATTATATCAATTGCAATTAAATATGAGACATGCACTTTGAATAATTTCATCCCCTTAAGACGTCTATAGGTGAAGATGTTTGCTATTAGTCGAGTTGTATTTTGAAATCATTGGTTTAGGATGATGCCAATTAGATGGAAACTTGTAGATTAACTTAGAGGAAGAAGGTTGTAGTATTTTTGTTGGATGCTATTATTTGTTTTGACAACTTATAAATTAGTGTTTTTTGTGAAACATGAGGTCAAGAGGACTTTTCTATTCTTAATTTTTCTCTAGCACTTTGCATGATTTTTAAATATAGGAGTACATGATTTAATTTCAAAACTTTATCCTATTTTTGGATAATTAAGTGTTAAACAGGCGCAAGACAACTGAGAGGGGGGTGAATCAATTGTCACACAAATTCAAAATTAAAACTTTATCACTTACCAAATATTCAACCACACTATTTTGTTATTAAGTATGAGCATGAAACACATATAACAGAAAGTAAATCAACATAATGAACACCAGATTTTTACTTGGAAAACCTAATAAGGGTAAAACCACGGTGAGGGTTAACTCACAATATAAAGATTATAAAACAAAGGCTCACTACCCAAAAGAGGACCCACTGTCCAAATAAAAAGGTTCATTGCCTATAGAAAGGACTCACTATCCAACAAGGAGGCTCACTGCCTACATATACAAAAGAGAACAAAAGATCCACCACTGCAATTAAAGCACATTCATAGGATTACATAAACCCTTGTTTCACTGTCTTCAACACAACTTGCACACACACACACACACACTTATGCTCTTATCATTTTTGGCTTACTTTCATCACTTCATATCACACTATCTTCAATTCTTCACAACTCGCCTTGCTTTTATACCGTTCTCAACCTTAGAAAAATTTACCAAGGTCGACCACAATACACCATTTCATAAATTCAAATTAGGTCAGAAACTCTAAATTACCACGATGGAAAGGAACAAGAGTGGACCAATAAGAAATATAAAAAATAATATTCTTGAATCTTCTACACACTTCCTCAATTAAATTTTACTCTTTGAATGAGGTGTAAACACTAGGTCGGCCAAACCTAATGAAAACATAAATTATCAATGATGCACACGCTTCCCAACAAGAAGATGACACATGGACGATGCAACATGCTTCATTATGCATGATAATACATCTCAGAACCTTCTAGATACATCCGTAGCAAAAAAAATAGGCTTCAAACACTAAACTCCTTTCACCAGTCAATATGGGCTGTGCAGACACACATAAATACTGAAACATAATTTCTTCGGATTAAAAAATCCAAAATTATTTGCCAGAGCATAAGAAAGACCTTCACAAGACATCTACTAGATTAACGCGATCTAAAAAAAATAGAGGAGAAATGCGGAGCAAACATATTTCTACCAATTCACAGAACACTTACACTGCCAGTGGAACACACAAACCAGAGGACACAAATTTCATGTACCATCTCACCAGAGATTGAAAGTTAGACTATATCATCATTAGATCACCATCAACATGCCTTCAAATCTGCACAGGCATAGGATCAACATAGGGGAAACGTGAAGCACATACTGAAGCATGTTCTGAACACACTCAACACTCTGACTTCTCTTCTTTATTTAATTTTCTCAAAAGCACTTGGAAACTCACCAATACTACACAATTACAACAGCATAAAGATAGATCCATGTACTCACTACATATTAGAAGTATCTCAGCTATACATGTAAAAACATCAACATACTAAACTGTGTTGACATTAATGACAACATCTATGACAACACCACCAAACTAGCTCATATTTGTAACAATCTCCCCCTTTGTCATTGATGGAAACACGTAACCTTTTCTCCCCCTTTGACATCAATGGAAAAGAACAACTGCTTTGATTACTCCCCCTTAGGAGTACACTCATACTACAACAATGAAAATCTTTTCTACTCCGCCTACAAAGTAGACCCATCAATCAGTCCAGGTAAATGAAGAATCTATGAATTCACTGGATTGATGCACCTTCATGTGCACCTAGTTAGGAGGGCCAACGACCCCCAACCTCTCCCTATGATGCTCGAAAGTATCCTTTGGAAGATCCTTAGTAAATATGTTTGCAATTTGTTCGTTTGTTGTTACACACTCCAATCTGACCTCATTCTCCAGCACTTTCTCTCTCAGAAAATGATACTTGATAGATATGTGCTTCATTCTTGAATGCATAATTGGATTCTTTAAAATGTTTATTGCACTTGTATTGTCACAGAAGATAGAGATAGGTTCATCACATACTACACCAATATCTTTCAGAGTTTGCTTCATCCACAAAACTTGTGTGCAACAAGATGCTGCAACAATATACTCTGCCTCTGCAATAGATAAAGAAATCGAGTCTTGCTTCTTACTCAGCCATGAAACCAATCTTCCACCAAGAAAGAAAGCACCACCACTGGTACTCTTTGGGTCATCTACATATCTAGCCCAATCAACATATGTATAAGCACTCAGGGTAAAGTCATTACTCTTAGGATACCATAGTCCATAATCCAGAGTGCCCTTAAGATATCTAAATATTCTTTCACAACCATAAGATGTACTTCTCTAGGATCTGCTTGAAATCTAGCAACTAAACACACTACATGCATAATATTTGGTCTGGTAGTAGTGCGATACAACAATCTGCCAATCATGGATCTATATTTGTTCTAATAAGTCATAGCAGATTCATCATCTTTGCTCAACTTACATCTAGTTACCATAGGAGTACAAACCAGTTTAGAATCTTCCATCTTGAACTTTTTCATAACTCTTTTACATACTTAGACTGTGAAATGAATATCCCTTTATCGATTTGATTCACTTGTAGACCAAGGAAGAAATGCAATTCACCAATCATAGACATCTCAAATTCTTTCTGCATTTCTTCGGCAAAATTTCTACACATGCCTTCATTTCCTCCAAGAATGATATCATCAACATAATCAACTATAATCAACATTTTATTACCTTTCACCTTGAAGTAAAGATTACTGACAGTAGAACATTTGTTGAATCCTTGCTTTGTCAGATATCTATCCATTCTTGCATACCAAGCTCTAGGAGCTTCCTTCAGTCCATCCAATGCTTTCTTTAGTTTACAAACCATATTTGGTTTGTCAGACAATTAAAACCCTTCAGGTTGCTCCATGTACACTTCTTCCTCTAACTCACATTCTAAAAAATTGACTTAACATCCATTTGACATACCTTAAAGTCCTTGTGGGTAGAGAATGCCAAAAACATTTTGATAGCTTCCATTCTGGCTACGAGGAAAATGTCTCCTCAAAATCTATGCCTTCAACTTGTGAATATCCTTTGCATAACCTCTCCATTTTCATTCAATTTTTTTTGAAACACCCATTTTGAGCCAATCACATTCTTGTTCACAGGTCTAGGGACTAGTTCCCATGTCTAATTCTTCTTTATCTACTACAATTCCTCTTTCATAGCTCTCATCCAACTTTCATCTTCACATGCTTCTTTTATAGATTTAGGTTCTATTTCAGAGAGTAAACAAAAATTTACCTCAGCTGCAACTCTGCTTCTTGTCCTTACTCCTTCACTCTTGTCTCCAATTATTTGATCTTTCAAATGATTCTTTTGTACATATTTAGGAGTCCTAACAACAGGTTCTGATTCATTCTCTTCTTCCTTTTCTTCCACTTGTTCCTCTTCTTCTTTTTCTTCTTCTTCTTCCTTCTCCTTGTTTTCTTCAGGTATATGTCTGAAGATAGGATCATCAGGTTCAACTTCACTTATCTCAATAGGTTTGTGTATGTCTTCATCAACTTTCACATTAGTGCTTTCAATAGTCTTCCTCAACCTTTTGTTAAAGCATCTGTATGCCTTGCTAGTGGTAGAGTATCCAAGAAATATTCCTTCATCACATCTAGCATCAAAATTTCCAAGATTTTCATCATCTCTTTTAATATAGCATCTGCTTCCAAATACCTTAAAATATTTCACAGTAGGAGTCTTACCAATCCATAACTCAAAAGGTGTCTTTGTGTTGTTGTGTCTGATCTGAAATATGTTAAGAACATAAACAACAGTATGTATCACTTATCTCCAATATACATCCAGTACATTATATTCTTTCATCATAGTTCTAGCAACTTCCTATACTGTCCTATTTTTCCTTTCGATTACTCCATTCTGTTGTGGGGTTCTGTGAGCAAAATACTATCATTTTATGCCATGCTTCTCACAGAATGTATTAAATTCACCAAAATTGAATTCACCACCTCTATCTAATCTTAAACAATTTATTTTCAAATTTACTTCATTTTCCACTCTTGCTTTGAATACCTTAAACCTATCCAGGGCCTGATTCTTTTCTATGAGAAACACAACCCATGTCATCTGAGTGTAATCATCAATAAGCAACATGAAATATCTATCACCATTCAAGCTTCTAGTCTTAGTCAGACCACAAAGATCAGTATGTACCAACTCCAGCATACTAATAGTAGAATATTTTTTTCCTTTAAAGCTACATCTTGTCTGCTTCCCCAGTTGACAACTTCTACAAATAGCAATAGCAGGTCTTGTGATTCTAGGCAATCCTCAAACTATTTCCCTTTTACTGATCTTGACCAGGTTATCAAAGTTCACATGTCCCATTCTCCGGTGCCATAACCAACTTTCACTGATCTAAGATACAAGACAATGACCATCAACTCCTTTCAGCTGATAGATGTTTCCATGAGTTCTTCTTCCAGTTGCAATCATATCTCCTTTTCTGAATCCTTTTCTGATTTCACAGGTATTGTTATGAAATACAAGTTTAAAGCCATTGCTACACATCTAACCAACACTCAAAAGATTATGCCTCAAACCCTTCACATAATATACATCATTAGTATTATGCACTCCATCAAAACTGATTGAACCTTTACCACAAATCTTAGCTCCTGAATCATCACTGAACATGACTAAACCACCATCATATTTTTCAAGTTTAGTGAACTTACTCTTGTCTCTGGTCATGTTATTTGAAAATCCACTATCAATTACCCAGTAGTCTTCATCCTATCTTGCATGAAATGCGGTAACCAAAGTACCTTCCATCCTATTCTTCTTAACCTTCGAAGCCCTTTTGCTTACACATTTTTTAGGGTTAGTGGATACATATTTATTTTCCAAAGCTAAGAATAAGCATTCACTATCATAAACCTCATTTTCAGATTCATCATTAGAAATACCTTCCTCTTCCTTAACATAGTACAACTTCTTATACCTTTTATCCTTCTTATCCTTATCCTTATAATCCTTGTTTTTCTTATGTGCAGCCCTATTCGGACATCTTGAAGCATAATGACCAATATTACCACAAATAAAGCATTTAAAGGGCAACATACCTTTTTAGTTTCTGGTACCTTTCTTCAACTTCCTGGTGAAGTTGGATTCCAACTCATCAACATCATCACTATACGGTTCCCTCCTCAATCTTCATTGCCTTAAATGTGGTTTCTATCTTTTCTTCTATCTTGTCATCTTTTCAGAATTTTCTTAATTCAAATGCTTGCAAGGTGTCAAACAAGTGCTCCAAGGTGTACTTCTTAGGGTCATAAATTTCTTCAATCACCAAGATCTTATCGTTGTAACAGTCTGGTGGGGTGATCGGGATCTTCTATATTATGTCTTCATCTACTAGCTTTCCTCCTTGATTTCTAACCTCATTTGCAATATGTTCAACCTTGTGAAAGAAACTTGTAAATTCTTCACCACCTTCTATTTTCAGGTTCGCAAATCTACACTTTTTCATTCCCTTCATACATGTCTTCCAGCTTCTTCTAGACATCATATGCAGTGTCCAATGAATTAACCTTGATTCACTCATTTTTAGATAAACCACTGCAAATTGCATACTTTTCCCTCTCACTTTCTTCATAAGTAGAGATCTCATCTGTAGTATTAACACCATCAGATAAAAGTGTATACTTATTCTCAATAGCCTTCCAGGTCTTGAAACCAGGAGAGATAATATATCCTCTCATCTATCCCTTCCAATCTTTGTAGTTAGTTCCATCAAACAAAGGGATCAACAACTTGTGTGTCATTGGATCTTCCTTAAGCAGTTAAGCTCTACACAAGGAACAACAAGCTCTGATACCAATTGCTAAACATGCATAGGACAACTGAGAGGGGGGGTGAATCAGTTGTCACACAAATTCAAACTTAAAATTTTATCACTTATCAAATCTTCAACCACACTATTCTATTATTAAGTATGAGCATGAAACACAGATAACAAAAAGTAAATCAACACAATGAACACCAAATTTTGATGTGGAAAACCCAATAAGGGAAAAACCATGGTGAGGGTTAACTCACAATATAAAGATTATAAAACAAAGGCTCACTGCCCAAAAGAGGACTCACTGTCCAAATACAAAGGCTCACTGCCATAGGACTCACTATCCAACAAGGAGGCTCACTACCTATAGATACAAAAGAGAACAAAAGATCCACCACTACAATTAAAGTACATTCGTAGGATTATAGAAACCCTTGTCTCACTGTCTTCAACACAACTCACACACACACACACTTCTACTCTTATGATTTTTGGCTTACTTTCATCACTTCGTATCACATTGTCTTCAATTCTTAACAACTTGCCTTGCTTTTATACCATTCTCAACCTTAGAAACATTTACCAAGGTCGGCCACAATACACCATTTCATAAATTCAAATTAGGTCGGCAACTCTAAATTCCTGCAGTGGAAAGGAATAAGAGTGGACCAATAAAAAATATAAAAATAGTATTCTTGAATCTTCTACACACTTCCTCAATTAAATTTTATTCTTTGAATGAAGTGTAAACACTCGGTCAACCAAACCTAATGAAAACACAAATTATCAATGATGCACACACTTCCCAACAAGAATATGACACGTAAAAAATGCAACATGCTTCATTATGCACAAGAATACATCTCAAAATCTTCTAGATACATTTGTAGCAAAAACAACAGGCTTCAAACACTGAACTCCTTTCACCAGTCAATCTAGGCTATGCAGACACACATAAAAATACTAAAACATGATTTTTGGATTACAAAACTCCAAACTTCTTTTCCGGAGCATAGGAAAGACCTTCACAAGACATCTACCAGATCTGCGTGATTAGAGGAGAAATGTCTAGCAAACATATTTCTCCCAGTTCATAGAACACTTACATTGCCAATGGAACACACAAATTGGAGGACACAACTTTCATGTACCATCTCACCAAAGACTGAAACTTAGACTATATCATCATCAAATCACTATCAACACACCTTCAGATCCACACATCCATAGGATCAAAATAAGAGAAACGTGGAGCACATACCAGAGCACTTTTTGAACACACTCAACACTCTGACTTCTCTTCTTTATTTAATTTTCTCAAAAGCACTTGGAAACTCACCAATAATACACAATTACAACACCATAAAGATAGCTCCATGTACTCACTACATCTCAGAAGTATCTTAGCTATACACATGTACAAACATCAACATACTGAACTGTGTTGACATCAATGACAACACCACCAAACTAGCTCATATTTGTAACATTAAGTTGTATGATTGTTCTTTAATTTTATGTTGTAAAAGAAATAGGAAATATGGTCTATACTTATTGAACATTTTTTTTGGAAAAACTCGTTGCATTTTGATTGGTATTTATATTTAGTTTACAAAATTTATTAATGCTTTTGTTCTCTAATCTTGTATGGTATTGTTTATTTCTTAAAATTTCACCCTTTGTGGTATATAAAGGGATTGCTTTTTTTTGTAGATTATGCTTTACTTCCAATTAATTTCAACTTTAATTTCATATTTATATTTAAAATTAAACAATAATAAAGTCCATTATTTACAATATATTAAGTCCATAAGAGTGCAACCCATGAAATAAAGTCCATGAAACAAAATATTAAGTCCATAAGAGTACAACCCATGAAATAAAGTCCATGAAAAAAAATATTAAGACCATGAGAAACCAAATATGTAGTCCATGAAATAATCAAATACAACCCATGAAATCATGTCTAACTCATATCGTCTCTATAATCAAGAGACCTCTTCACACCATGCAGACTACGTGGATGACCTGAACCACTCTGTACAAGAGAAATATGAAATCAGATGTAAGATGATTAAAAATGATTTAATGACAATTTTATTTATAATTCATCATAAAAATAAATTACCATGGTATCTAGCTCTAGATGCTCTAGTGCACTTGGACCAGCCTCTAAATGCTCTGACTCAATCTACATATTCAAGAGAAAGAAAGTTGAAATTAGATGAAAGTCTACAATTAAAAATGATTTAATTCAATTTAATTTATAATTTATCATATTTAAATTGTATCGTAAGAGGTTGTGCACCCTCTATTCTTGGACCTGTTTGTACATGCGCAGCTACAAGATTTGTATCATGCTATAAAACAAAACGAATTTAACATGTATGAGCTCATATATATATATGTATATATATTCAATTTTAAATTTAATTAAAGTTATTCACAATGTATAATTTGTAATTGACTTTAAATATAATAAAAAATTTAAATTACCATGATATTTGGCTGCTTTGTATGTTCTCCTTGAGGTGTAACTATGACTGATTCAAGTCAGAAAGTGACAGTAACCAAGTCATACAAGGTCAAACTTAAAGCATGTATACTTGAATTAGGTTAAAATATATATTCAAGTTTGCACATTTTGTGTAGAGACTTTTTTAAACAACCTAAAATTCAGATGCCTCATGAGTAGCCACGACATCTAATGTTTGTCTGTTTCCCATTCTCATGGTCATGTCAACCTAGACATACATATAGATGTTTAGTTCATTTATAATATTTACAAGCGTACATGCTCATTTGATATATAGTGAATTCAAAAATTTCATAATTGTAAAGTTATAATAATGTAAGTTAAATAATTTACAATATAAATGTACCTACCCTTGATCTGAGATGCTCGATAGTGGATGAGCGCTCGACAACCCCTTAGGTGGAATCAACGTGGAAGTCGATTGAGTCCCTTGAACCAACATAAATATTTAAAACATATGTTCATGATTGAATTATAATTTAAAAAGTAAAAAAATTATTTCATATATAATTTAAAAAATTGAAATCAAAATACCCCATATTAGGGTTGTTGACTTCAACTGGTGTCAACATATATACTCGAGGTGCAGATGATTTCCCTATCGTTAGTGTCATCTACACCAAATAGATTGATTGTTAAAATGTATTGCAATCTTTTTTTTATATATATGTTTATTAAAATTCTTATAAATTGAACATGTAGATGCATATTTATACCTGTGCCGCATTGTCCTCAAGGTGATGCTCTGCAGTAAGAAATTCTACGAATGAACTAAGGCGACCAGATGATCCACCAAAATCTCCACGTCCACCTAAACTAGGTGTGGCCTGATCGGGTCCATAGCATAGTTGATGGCAACTAGTACATACATGTGGTTTCAACACTCATGGAGTGATACTAGGACCAACTCCATAGAACGCTCATCCATCATCACGGTCTCTAGGATCCCTAGGCACTATCGTAGAAACATGTTGATCAAGGTCTCCTGTGAGCATACTCAGGGATCCTAATGTGGATATCACCGCACGGTGATGCACAGGTGTGGGAATGGTAGGACCAAGAGGAGCAACAAGGGGTTGCGCATACATGGGGCATTGGGGATCAACCCTTTCCCCTAACCTCTATTATGGCATACTGCCACCAACACCTTGAAATGATTTAAAATCAAAATAATTGGGTTTTTTCCCCAAAACAAACTCTACATATAGTTTCCTCAAAAAATATAATGGGACCTCCAAATTAGCATGTGGTGTATTGTCAAATACCATCCACCATCTATCTCAAAAATGTACACCCATTATGGATGTATACACCACCTCATGGATATTCTAGATTTATTTACAGGAATGGGCTGTTGAGTATTAGGGTCGATAAAGTAAGGTGCTAGATGGGATTTTATTATTTTTAGGTCTAAAATTTGTTTATATGAGAGACCATCTAGATAAAATCATCTCATCTCCTCTCTATCTCATTGATGCCTATCTAAGTCAGAATCGATAGACCTAATTGCATCGACAATGTTTTGCATCATAGATGCAAAACGTCTCACATGTGGTGCAATCGATGCTTCTTTTTGCATATCATTGATTTGGTTTTGAATGGATGTCATATTTTCATTGATATGTGCTCGCAAGCGAGCCTCGTTTGATCTAGCAGGTGGTGGAGGTGGGATATGAGGTGGAGGGGGTCGAGGTGGAGGTTGCTAAGGTCATGGTGGATTAATGATATCATCAATGTCAAATTGATCCATGATACCTATATAAGTGTTCACCTACATTAAATTATACAAAATTAACATACAAACTTACAAAATTACAATAAATAGTTAAATTTTAAACGTACATGCAAATTTGTTTAAATAGGATGTGCATAATATACATACACGACCATGAGAATGGGCAACTTCACCAAATTTTGAGAAATTCTTTGATCCCTATAAGAAATGTCATATTAGGACCCCTTAAGACATCGATTTAGGGTTTAGGGTAATAGGATGACAAGTAAGGGGTAAATATCTTTTATTCATCACATATGCAAGAACATTAGTTTATGAATATTTTTTATTTTATGAATAGACTGACTATTTCCTTAGATTACTTCTATGATAGAGGTATTTTCCCATATAATTATTGACCAAGTTTTATAATGCTCTAGCTAGATACCTTGCAAACATGGGTTTGATCCTGGGCTTCACACATATGTTTACTCATTGAAGATCCATAAAAATAGAATATATATCACTACCATATAAGTATATAAGTGATCATAAAATTATGTTGAGGTCTCTACTCTTCTAGTGAGGAAATTTAACTATCCACTCAATTTTTAACAATCTTGGTTTAAATTGTAACATATTGTAGCATAGCATCATGTTGTAAGATAGTATGAATCATAATAGATGCATAAGGCCCATATTATTAACTCAATTAAGCATAATCCATAATAGAAACACATAATTGAGCATAATTCGTAATAGAAACACATAATTTATATCAATTCTAATGATCCACTAGTCCCACAAATAAAGTTTAACATATTGTTTTCTAATCTAATTATATCTATGTTCATAACGTTTAATTGATTATGTCTCTTGACACATCTCTCTAACTTAAAGAATACACATTTAAATGTATAATATTTTTCAAATCCTATTTCATTGTCAATATCAAGGACCCTAATTTACTATGTATCAACTTAAATCTATCAAATAATTTCTTTCATAGGCATGCTTGCATACTTGAAATTTAAAACATTTAAGCAATGCAAAATCAACATTTTCAAATGCAATATTTTTTGTTTGATTTCAATTTAGGGTTTTCAAATGCAATTTTTTTTGTTTGAATTCAATTTAGGGTTTCAAGAAGCAATTAGGGTTTTTCAATGCAATTTTTTTTGTTTCATTTCAATTTAGGGTTTTTAAATGCAACTTTTTTTGTTTGATTTAGGGTTTCCAAATGTAATTTTTTTGTTTCAATTTAGGTTTTCAAATGCAATTTTTTTTGTTTCCTTTCAATTTAGGGTTTTCAAATGCAATTTTTTTTGTTTGATTGAACAATTTAGGTTTTAAAAGCTAAAAAAAATTCTTGGGATATGATTTAAGGTTGATTTTTTCATTTCTATTCAATATCTTGAGGGTTTCATTTCATTTTTTCTTATTCTTCTTCTACAAATCAACATTTCTTCTATTATAGGTAAATAAAAATACATAAAACTCTAAGCAAATTGAAAAAAACATATTAAAATCTATCAAATGTTAAAAAATTCAAAAAAACACTAAAAAAGTAAAAAAATGGGCATGGAGGCTTACCGCTGTCTACTCTACGAAATTGGGTTCCCGTGCGCTGAAGAAATGAATGAGTTTCGTTTATTTAAAAAAAAAAATACCACTTAAAAACAAGATCTCGTTTTGTAAAGATCGAGATCCTATTTCCTGATTACTGGCTTGGGACCCATTAATAAAGGGGATCCCATTTTTTGCAAGTCGATTTCTTTTTTTGCCTAAGGCAAAAACTTCCACGTTTCATGGACTCATCTTTGTGCTTTTACCCAAATGCAAGAGGGTCCAAAACTTAGTGTGAAGATGTAAATAAATACACTTTACAACACTAAATTAAGGAAAAATTAGGTCTATTTAGTTTAAAAGGGCCCTAAACTTAATGTGAATGTGTAAAACACATTATAACACTAAATCAAGGCAACATTAGTCTTAGTTTAATATTAATCATTCCCAAATTAAGTGTGAAAAAGGGATACTTTTTTCTACACTGCAGTAACAATGTTGTTACAGATAGACACATTGGTTCAAGCCTACATGAGCATAAACTTTGGTATTGTATTGTAACTCTAGTTTTGTTGTTGATAGTACAATTGATCTATGTTGTTGAAATGTGGGGTTTTTTAACCCAAAATGGTTTTCTCCACATATATGTGTTCTTTCTCTTTTGTTTATTCTTTTGCTCTTTAAATCCTAATTTACATGTTGTTATGATGAAATTTTTAATGATTTAAAAACTACAGTTCTTTCCTCTAAGGGTTAATGTTGTGGAAATTAAATTGTTTGTTTTCACTTTAAGACATAGTTGTATGTGCTTGTATCATAAAAAATAAATGATACTGGAGACATATATTGGTTCTCGGATGGCTTTTTGGGATCTTCATTTCCCTTCAGAGGTATGTTGATGGTACAAGTAGTTTTAGCATTTTGTATACACCTACAAATGATTTTCATTTAGTTGGATGCATAGATAGTGATTGGATCAAATATATTAACAATAGAAAAAATACTCAAAGATATGTGTTTAGTTTGAGTTTAGGTGTCATTTCTCGGTGTTAAAAAAAATTATTTGTTTCTTTGTCATCAATAGAAGTTGAATATATTGTTGCTCTTTAGCATCTTGTCAAGAAATATGATTAATGAAGATAATGGTAGATTTAAGGGGAAAAAAAGCCAACAATTATATATTGTGATGATAACTCAACAAATGCTATCACGAAAAATTTATGTCTTCCACAATCAAACAAAACACATTAATATCCAACATCATTTTGTTAGAAATCTTATGGTTGAGGGACATTTTAAATTTATATTTTACAAAACCAATGATCAAGGTGTTGATATTTTTACCAAGGCAATATTTAAAGAATTTTTTGAAAGAGTGAGACAAAAGACAGCGTTTTGCATGCTCAACAGTAAGAGGGAGATTGAAGACATTAATACTTAACTGTTATTACATCATTTGTTGATGACACATAACATCCTCCATCATCCATTTTTGGTTGAAAACATTATTTTTGTTATCTATTGTATATACGAGTTTATTAATATATAGTTGTAAAATACAATGACATTTGTTAAAAAAACATTCATTTTGGCCTCCACAATGTTGCATGCATTTCTCCATTCTAAGAAGGAAACAACAACGACATTTTGTTGTCTTAGTTTAGTTTTTTTCAATAATCTTTGTTTGTGGCAGTCTTCTCTAAATTTTTTTTTTGCTATATTGATTTCTCTCCAATCTTATTCTAAGTATTGTTTCCTTCAAGTTTCCTTGCTCACTGGAACTACATCTATTCCTCACAAATGTATTAATTGTAGTGATAGATATATTATTACAAAAGTATATTTTTATGTTTCTCTCTTTTATATAATAATAATAAATCTTTCAAAACCAACGATATATGCTTTTTGTATTGTCTATACTGCCAACAAAATGCACGCTTGACTGTATTTATTAATTAATTGAAAATTAAAATTAAAGGCATTTGATATTTTGAATTAATTAATAAATACGGTCAAACATGCATTGATCGCCTACCTCTTTTCCTAGCTTGTGTTTAATCAATATATGACCATATTTTTTCGGCACTGGCTATCTAGCCCCAGGAATGCACCGGGGATGGATGCCATTCCATACTTTCATCCATTCTACGGATACCCTGCCTCTCCGCAAACATTAAATCAACTGAACTGAATTGTAACTGGTAGCCATAACTTTTTTGATTTTCAAGCACAAATTACATCCCTTCCTTCGTCTAAACACAGTAAATCAATAATTGAATATATTAAAATAATCATTCTTAAAGGGTAAAAATATTTAAAATATTGCTAAGATTTGATAAAAGTTATAATTTTCATTTTAATGTATAAATATATGAATATTTTCATACAAATATATGAATATTTTAATATTAAAAATATTAAATCAATTAAATGTTTTTTATATTAAATTAATTTAAATATAAATTTTAAAATATCTTTAATATAAAATAGTGTATAAATTTTGATAAAAATAAAATTTATTTATAATTTTATAATTTGATTAAATAACTTGATAAACAATATTCAAATGTTTAAAATAAAAATTTAAATTTAAACTTTTCTAATATGAAAGAATATAAAACTTTAAAATAAAACACAATTGTAATTTTTATAAAATTTGATAGTTTTAATACAAATTATTTTAAATTTTGATAAAAATATAATTTTATTCATAAATTTTTAATTTGATTATTGATAAACAATGTTCAATTTTAAAATAAAATTTTAAATCTTTTGTATAAGATTTCTTGTAAATATTTAAATTTTAAAAAAATACAAAAGTATAATTTTATACAATAAAATATAAGTTTAATTTTTATAAAATTTTATATTTTAATGATTGAATGTATTTAATTTTATAAAATTTCATATTTTAATAATTGAATACATTCAAAATATTCAAAATATATTTTAAAATAGTACTTTTAAATATATTTTTTGTATTAAATATAGAGAGATCAAAAACAAAGGCCCCGAGGGGGCACCGAAGAGTAAGGCTCAAGGGAGGCCAAGCCTCACATCAAGAGCACCAGAGAACAGCAATACAAAAAATTATATACAACTACGCACAGTACAGATATACGCTGTTACAGAACATAGCAAATACTAGGGAACGGTGTCATCGATGGTATCAACCCAAGCCACCCAGCCCAAGGCGCCTTCCATCCAAACAATGTGTTTGGTTTCCTGAATCTGGGCCAACATGAGGACCTGCTCCTTATTGACTTTCCTGTTGTTCTTCACTTCCTGGATCAAGATCTTGCACGTTTTCTCAAAAAGCTGCACGTTTAAATATATTAAGATAAATATATATATTATATTAAAAAAATTACATAATGAATAATGCATGTTTTCAAATTATATTGACTATATTTTGAATACATTTTTTAATTAACATGTTAATTATGTCAATATTGTTAAGAAACTAATATTTAATTTTAATAAAAACTCACCTTCTAGTCATATTAGTAAATTGATTAAATTAAATATATGCATAACACATTTTTTAATATTATGTAAATTAGTCAAATAAAATACACACAACATTTTGTTGATGTTATTTAGGTTAAATTCTTTAAATATTTAATATAAAGTAAAATTGAAAATAAGAATATTTAAATATTTAATATTAAAATATTAAAATCTTCTAAAAAAATTGTTTCTATTAATTTAATTTGAACATTAAAATGTTGATATCTTTAATATAAATTTTGATAAAAATATTTTCTAATTTCTAAATTTTTAATTTGAACAACAATAATTCAAGATATCTAATTTCTTACAAAAATAGTTAACTTCTTAAAATAAAATAAAAATTATATTTATGAGATTTTGGGAAAATATTTAAATTTTAAAACTTTTAATATGAAAGAATATTAAATTTTGGATAAAATATTTTTTTTAATTATAAATTAATAAATGAATTCATTTAAAAAAAATCATTTTACATGTATGATGATATTTAAGATATATTAGATATAGAAAAATTACATAATAAATAGTTCATTCTCTCTAAATTGTATCTATTTTAAATATTTTTTAAATGTATTTTAATTATCTTAATATTTTTTAGAATTAATATTTCATTTTAAAAATATTTTATATATATATATAAATTGTAATTTTAATTTATTATAATTTATTTTAATGTTAAATCATTCCAAATATTTAATAAGATTGAATATATTTATGTTCTCATTATAAATTAGAGTATTCTTCTACAAAATTTTACTTTACATAATTAAATTAAAATATTTTAAATGTCAAAATGACCTAACTAGTATAGACATGTTAACTACATCTATCTAAAATGTTATCAATATTCAATTATTATATTTATTAAAATGTTTAATTTTATTTTCTTTGAAGAACTTTATTGTATTATGTTTATATTATACCCCTTGTTACAATCATATTTACACTACACATAATAAATAAATAAATAAAACCAAAGCTACAATAGGTGATATGAGGAGTCATGGTTTCCCCTATGTGGCTCTTACAACATGGTAGTGCATGTGAACACACATGATAGGATAAAAAATGTATTTTGATACCTCTAGTATATAGTAAAGGTAGATCTAGGAGCATAATCAAGCATGTAGGAACAAGATGATATGGATAAATCCAAATTTCATTTGATGTAAAATGCTAACTCATTATAAGGACATCACAATGGAGAAAATTAGATGTCCCCAATTTAAAAGGGTGTCTCTAGAATCATGATAGGACAACACAAGTGAACACTAAATATGGGGGAAGAATGATGTCTCGCAATATAATGGGATGACATGGAATTGGAGACACTATATGGTTACATAAGTTATAAAAACTAAGCATGAGCACATAATAGTAATATAGGAATGAGGTAAATTGATAAGGCTCATAACCAAAATATAGTGATATAGAACAAACATATGATCTAAGCATTGTACAAGGTCATAGGAATAAGCATCAAGTAATCGAAGTAGAATATAGGTATTACAAGGGATGGGATCATGAGTATATAGACATAAAAGTATAAAACTATCATGATAAAATTGGCTCTAGGAAAATTCACCATCAACAATTCACCAAAAAATTCACTGCCATGAAAAATTCACCTCAAGTAAAATTCACCACCATCAATTCATCGCTTTTCTCCAACGGTGAATTGTTGGTGGTGAATTTGCCATGACGATGAATTTTCTCGTCGTGTGAATTTTTTGTCGGTGAATTTTCCATTGGTGAATTGTTGGCAGTGCTGATAAAATTTAGCATGGATGCATAACAATTAGAAAAGAAGGAAACAAAAGAAATAGAAAATATGTGACAAAAATGAAAAAATAAGGATAAGATGAGAAAGGGCAATAAAGACAATGTAACACTTAGAAAAGAGTAAAGTAAAAAGAAAAGTGTTGTGTACATTCCATTTAATCAACCTAAAGAACATAAAGAAAAGTCTTTAGTATAGGAGTAACATCATTAGAAACTAAGTTTTATCAAAATTAAATATTAGTTTCTTAAGAATATTAACATAATTAATATATTAACAAGAAAAAATATTCAAAATATAATGAATACAATTTGAAGAAAATAAATTATTTAGTATGTAATTTTTTGTATATAATATATTTTTTATCATAATATATTTAAAATGATTATCTTAAAATTTATTTAGAAAATTTTGAATGTATTCAATTATTGAAATATGAAATTTTATAAAAATTAAACTTGTGTTTTATTTAAAAGTTTTATATTCTTTCATATTAGAAAAGTTTAAATTTAAATTTTTATTTTAAACATCTGAATATTGTTTATCAAGTTATTTAATCAAATTGAAAAATTATAAATAAAATTTATTTTTATCAAAATTTAAACACTATTTTATATTAAAGATATTCAAAATTTTAGATTTAAATTAATTTAATATAAACAACATTTAAGAGATTTAATATTTTTATATTAAAATATTTATATATTTATACATTAAAATATGATTTTTAACTTTTTATCAAATTTTAGCAATATTTTAAATATTTTTACACTTTAAGAATGATTATTTTAATATATTCAATTATTGATTTACTGTGTTTACATGGAAATAGGGACTTTGTGTTCGAAAATTAAAAAAGTCACGGCTGCCAATTACGGGTTCTCTCGGTTGATTTGATGTTTGCACAGCACTGGGAGGCACAGTATCCATAGCATGGATGAAAGTATGGCATGGCATCCATCCCCGTGCATTCCTGGGGCTGGATAGCCAGTGCCTATTTTTTCTAGTTAAAGAACTTTTTCTTCGAAAAATACCCCGGTTTTACAACTTACAAGTTAAAAAATAATAAAAGTTAACCTCTTCCTACGACACCTCCGAACAGATATTTATTTTCCGTGCCCCTTTGCTATTGACCGCGCAGCTCACATTAATTGTACGTACAAGCAGGCACGTGAACAAACAAGAAGAGCATAAAATTTTACGGCAATGGACAGGGAAAGTTGCCGTGGGGACTCGTATGCCGTGCAGTTTCCTTAAAACCCCTAAAGGACAAACGTCCCCATATTCGACGGTAGAGTTGAGAAAGTCGAATAATTATAAAAGCGCATTACGTAATCGACAAGAGATTATTCGGTCAACACAACAGTAATAATTATCCACGATAGAACTTGATATATGTTGTCGTGGTAAAAACTTTAATGGACGACTAAAATATAATTCGTTTTTGAGTGATAATTAAAAGAAAAGCAGGGGAAAAATAATATCTGCCCGGGAGGAGATATACTTTTCTGTGATTTAATTCTATTTCTCTTTAGAAATTGGTGGGTAAAAATTGTTGCTCGATGGCGATTTGAGAAGGGATAGAAATAGTAATTAGAACAGCCTTTGTTCCGAACTTAGAAGAGCAAAGCTTTTGAGAGTTGAAATTGTGAGAAAAAATAGGAAAACAATGGGGCGAGGGAAGATTCTATTGCAGCGGATCGAGAATAAGATTAATCGGCAGGTGACTTTTTCCAAGAGGAAAAATGGGATACTGAAAAAAGCAAAGGAGCTTGCTGTTCTCTGCGATGCCGAGGTTGCACTCATCATTATCTCAGCCAAAGGGAAAATTTACGACTATGGAAACGTCGGGTATGATTTTCATTAAATTTTTTGTTTGCTTCATGTATTCTTATTTTGATGGCTAGTTTTTAGGGTTTGTATTTCTTTCTGGAGAGGTGTTTGTTTAGAATATAGGACTGTGCAAAATGGTGGCATTCTTTGAAAATAAGAGAAAATACTTTACATATATCAAGAATTAGACGGGATTTAGAGTGTTCGAGAAATAAGCCTTGAATTTTAGCGTTTTTCTGGGGTAACTTAGTGTCTTCGTCTTTTTAAATTAAATGTTTGTAAAGATCGTTGTAAATCTCAAGGAATGGATGATTCTTTAAAGTAGAAATGCAGTATTTCGAAGGTTCCATGCTTTATATTTGAGACAACAGGAAAGCGCTTTTTAGAAATTTATCAGGCTTTACAGTAACCGCTGGCATGAGTTTTTCACAGTCTGGATTCAATAATATAGTAGGCTTTACAGTATGTGAGAAATGAGGGAGTAAAGTAGAAAAATATTAAATAATCGTGTCATTTTAATAAAATTATTTGCGAGGCATGGTTAGATACGGATCAATCTCAGCTCGGCATGAATTTAAGTGTTTTGTCATTTTCTAGATAATTTTTTCTAAAGGATAATTTCAAAGAATGGATCAATCTTTCAAGTGGAAATGCAGTATTTTTTAAGATAGGTTGGGATATAATCTTAACGCTTGAGGAAAGAGGAAATAAATTTCTAAATTTATCAATATTATTTGAGAAATTCACCGTTCTTTCAAAAATAGGCACAGTATCTTGAATATTAGGAATCGTCCTTGAATATTTTCCCAAATAGGAAATAAGATTTTAAGAAATTCTCGCTCTTATTTGAGAAATAAGGCATACATTTTAGCGCTTCAGTGGGCTAAATTTAAGAATTCCATCATATTCTTTGACGAATATTTGTAAAAGCCTGAAAAATTAAAGAAATGCCAAGTAAGGACCTGGTACTTCAAAGAGACTTTGCAAACACGCCGAAAATATCAACAAAGTAGATTAATTTAAAGATATAGAGACAGATTTCGGAGATTACACTAAATATTTTACAGCTATGAAACATGATGGAAAGGACAAATCTTTGAAGTTTAGAGACAGTATGATGAGACCAGGCCTAATAAATTAAAAAAATTGTACTATGATTTACTGTTTTGAGAATAACCCGAAAAGCTAAAGAGTTTTGATCAATTTCTTGAAGTACCAACAAAAAATCTGAGATATAGAAATAGTTTTCCAAATTAAGGCAGCAAGAGCACTTCGTGTAGCACAGAGGTTTACACAGCGCAGTTCTTTAATTTGACTATTACTTAAATATTCCTTTCATTTCCTTTTATAGAAATTATTGAAACTATTTAATGCAAAGGTCCTGTGACACTGGAAGATTTCTGTAAGACAGCCGCACTTTAAAATATTGATAAAATTTGAGAGAAGAAGAAAGAAATTTTGAAAAGTTTGGTATATTTGTTGAACAAGCCATAAAGATTGGAACTGCGCCAAACTAATATATAGATATTTTAACAAATTTGCAAACTAAATCAAAAGTATGAAAGATTGAAAGCGTGTTAAAAGACAAGCATTTGGAAGAAGAGAAGCTTTTTCTGCTCTCAAAAGCCAGGCCTAACACTAAAAAATGAGTTTTGGTTACAGATTTTGACAAATTTGATTCCCTCAACGAGGCTGTACTGGAAACAGCCAGATTTGCCCTAGCAAATTTGTTTTTATTGCTTTTATTTTTTTATACTTCAATATAGATGTGACATCACATCCAATAATCAAGAAGTTACAGTGCACAATTACTAAGTGGAAAAGTATTTATTCAGAGCATTTATAGACAAACAAAACATTTATTCACCTCAGGAACATCACTACATGCCCAGCTACCATTGTAAAAACGCCTCCATAATTACCAACGCAAGCTACGGTGAACCCGCCTTGCTGTACTAAAGAAATTATGGCGTAATATTATCTATACCTAGATACTACTGCTGTCTTCTGGTAATAAATATTATGGCATAATGTATCTAGAGTATAATCTCATAGAGTAATATCTATTGGTGGGTATGTCCCTTCTGAGACCCAGGTTCGGACCGGTCAAATACATATGTGCACGTGTCGAACCCTTACAGGATTATCGGTGCTTCGCTATTTAATTGGAAAAATAGGAAAGATGAACAAACCTTATTTACTTCTAATTTCGTCAAACATTAGGTACATATGGATTGTTTTGAACTTTACGGAGGAAGTTAAACTACACTTGTATAAAGAAGAATTTAATTTCGTCAGATTACATGTAGATTGTTCAGAACTTTACTGAGGGAGTTAATCTAAGAATATATATAGAATAATAAAAAGACCTTATAATTTTCTTAATAGACTCTTTGCTTATCCACAATGACCCCAAATTCCAAGGTTTTCCGTTTTAGAGATATAGGAAATAATTTACGAGAAATTCAAAAACTTATATTTGTTAAGAACATACTCCTTGTTTAGGAATATATACGTAAGTCAAGATATATTTCTATTAAAGTATTTTGGGAAGGTACTTGTTTTAAAGAAAGAGTTTAAAAGAGCCACTTTAGACTAGGCTTAAATTTTGTGATACGTATTTATTCAAATTTATCTTTTAAATATTAAAGTATATATTTTTTAATTTTTTTAATTATATATGTGAAGAATAATTTTACAATATTTTTTTATTATTGAAAAAATAAATTCAATTTTAGAAAAAATTTGACATATCGTTTCTTTCATGTTATATAATTTTTTTCAAATTATAATTGTATTTTATAAGAAAAATGAATGATTAAAAATAACATCAAATTTAATATTTGATTTCATTTATGTAATAAGATGTTTGATATTATATTATAATTATTTACTTTTAAATTTATTATACTTTTAGAGTAAAGTGATCAAATTTTTATTTTAAGAAATGTTTTGATTACAGTGAAGGGGGTACGTGGTATCTAATTATACACATATGGGTTGTTGGGCTGCTGGGCTGAGCCACGGGGACACCCCTGCCACATAAAAAAAAACAATATCAACTATAATTATTGTATAACTCTCTGATAATAAAAAAATTGATAATACAATTTTAAACTTGTATAATATAAAATCATTTTCAATAATATATATAAAAGCTATTTCTTTTTATTTTTATAGAGGATTTTATGTTAAATTCAATTTTTTTTACAATTTAATTTAAAAGTTTATTTTATGTGAGTTTATTCAAAATTATTAAATTTCATGAACATGTTGGGGCTTAATATGAAAGTACCAAATTTTGTTTGAGCCTTAGCTTTTTTGTGTATTTAGGTCTCATTTTACCAATAACATATAACCAATTTGAGAAATATTTCTATTGGTCTTCGTTTGTCAAATTTGCTTAAGTTTTGTTTTCTTTTACCTTTCATGTGCTTATCATATGTTAGAAATTTTAAAGATCCCCAAAAGTTGTAATTGTGGAGGTTTTATAATCAAAATTCCTAAGGATTGTGTTTATGTCAAAATTTCCCTTCTTGGTATGCCTTTTCTCCTAGCTTCACCTTTTTCTTTTATTTCTATTAGGATATTGAACAACTTCATCCTCTCCATTGTCTTCTTTTCCTATTAGAATTTAGAGTTCTCCTTTTCGTTATCTCTTTTCTCCAACATCTGTTTTCACTTGTCTTTGTTGATGTTTCACACTTTTTCATACCGATATGCTTTCCCTTTGAATCTTGACTCTATGATTCTTATACTAAGTTACCTTTTAGAGCCAATGTTTCAACCATCCCTTACTCAAGGTACCTTTTCCTTGGTATCCCTAAACTCTAATTCTTGACACATTTTACTACATATCTCATTAGGATCACTAGTTTGAACTTATCCTCATTTGCATGTCTCAAGGGATGAATTTCTTGTTACTCTTGATCCCTCTCTCTGACAATTTGGTATTGGCTATTAGGTGTCCCCAACCTCCAAACTCTCAAACTCCCACATTTTTCTCTGTTCACCCCTACCTACCTCTTTGCACAACCTAGGTCACCATTAATAACCAAATTTGAGATCACAACTACTAAAATGGTTTTTATCACTTAGAAAAAAATGTCCATCTTAAGGTCATCCATTCAAATATACTTTAAGCATCAGACGATGAGGAGTACTATGCAGTGATTCTCTTTAAGTTAAGCCTAAAACCAACAATTAAATAAAAAGATTGAGATGGAAAGGAGAAGGTAGCCTGAATGCTAGCAAGAACATGAAGAAGCTACAACTCATTTAAGGAGACAAAGAACATCATGGAAAGCTTCAAATATTGGTATGTCATGTAAACCTACTTATCAAAATTTAGTAGGAACTTAAAGAAGAGAGAGTTTATGTATAGATTTTATAGATCAACACTTGTACACTTCTGGACATATGCATGTTGGATGGAGAAAGTTGTGTAACATGATTGATAAGTATTTACAAAGTTGTGGCATGCAGTTTTAGGATTTGCTAACATATTTTAATGTTCATTATCCCTCATCTCCTAGCATGACATAAAGATGAGATTGAGCATAGGAAATTATTATTTTTGGTTAAAGGGGAGATATTGGAGGTTGTGACAGTGGTCAATGCATAAAAGGCTCATATAAAAAGTTATAATATGGTTATTGGTATACCAAATGTGAATATAATCCTTATGCGAGTTTTTAATTTTTTAACATGAGATATGATGACATTGCTAACTATTATTTCACTCGTCCCAACATATCATGTGAAGATGAAATTGAGAAATGTAAAGTAAATCTTGAGTTGTTGGAAACTCAATATGCCACATTTAATTATGAGTGTCTCTTGATGACCTAAAAGGATGAACTCTTATGACAACTATGAAGATGATTATAATGATAAGGGTGTTGGGAGTTGAGTTGGTCATTTTTTTCCCAAAAGGCACACATGTTCAAGAAACCACTAGCATCCTATTTAAGGACCAATGGGAGGCTGTTAAACCATGTCGTGAATCCTGAAGGGAGATGTTGGACACGTTCCAACAATATCCCCCTTAGGTAACACTGAGGGGGTTTTGAACCCGCGACCCTGCTCTAATACCGCTTATTGGGAGTTGAGCTAGTTGTTTTTTTCCAAAAGGCACACATGTTCAAAAAATTGCTACCATCCTAGTTAAGGACCAACAAGAGGTTGTTAAACCGTGTCACGAATCTTGAAGGGAGATGTGAGACACATTCCAACAAAGAGTACTCATACAAAAATAAATGAAATGCTCATTAAGAGAAAATGAAAGGGAAAAATTAAGTTGTCTGGAGCCAAAATTATAACACTAAAGCATGCATGGGCCCTCTCAATAAGCAAACAAAAATAACTCCTTTTTTAGGAGAATAATGTTGAGCATTATGAAGATGAGGGTAGTCAATATGATGCATATGAATATGAATTCATGGAAGAAGAATAAGATATTGATTATGGTATATCTTATTTAAGCTTTCAATATGAACATAATATTGATCTAAATAAGCATGAGTTGTCTACTCACAATATTGAACATCCAATGGAACTCATGTAACCATCCCAATAACCTAGGCCATCAAATAAAAATGTCACATCCCATGAAAATATATTAGTAGTGCAAGTATAGAATGAATATATGTCATTAAATGGATGTGAGCACACACAAGGTAACAATACTATTGCTAGATCAAATAAAGATAACATGAATAATGACCTTATGAGAAGCAAAGGACAAAGATTGAGACAAAAAATAACACTACAAAGAAGGAGATGAAGAAAGAGAGACATCTAATGCACAATAGGTAGTAAAGAAAGAAGATGTTCCAAAGGCTCATAAGGAGGTACAACCAATCTAGTCTAAGCTACAAGAAGAACACTATGCAGAATAAGAAAGAAAGAACCAACTATTCCTTCTTATAGTCAAGTCACACTTTGCATTTTTTATATAAATGGCTTGACCTTTCCATGTGATCAAATTGACTTGTCATATGAAAGGGTAATCCTACACAATGAAGATAAATTTTTATACATTATTAAGGATAGCTATGAAACCTTTAATTAAATTCCATCCTTTGATGTTTTTCGTAGCCTTCCCAGTGGATATGATGATAAATAAGATCATGAAACTATTGATTCTCCCTTTTTCCATTCTCTTGTTTAGGATGTAAATGAAAAATTGGTCATAGTGAGTGAGATACTAGTTGATGCATATGTGTAAATGAAGGAAGATGTTGAGGATGCACCAATTTTGCTAATTCTAGGCTATAATGAGTTTTATCAACTCTTCTCCTTCTCTTCAACATTTAACTTTGATGTTGTTTCGATTCAAGAAAATAAATATGGTGTGAGTAGCCTATTGCACTTATCTAAAAGACATTACATGATGACAAATGGAGGTATGCACCATGAGTTGATAAGATAACATCTGAAGAATTTATTGGTAGGATCTCATTTGAGCTAGTTTCTCAAGAAGAATTAATACATGAACCAATTGGGCACCTCTAGTGCATATGTTGTTGCATAATGTTGAGGTCCCTACAAGGTGACGTGTAGGTTTGGATGCAATGTAAGTTAATAAGCTAAATTTCAAGTGTGCATCCACCTTTTTTTAACTCAACGATGATCCAAAAGGGAAATATATATGTTATTCTACTTTAAAAATACGAACTTTACACCTATAAAAAATGATGATCAATAAGGAAAAAGTAAGCTACTAAATCCCTGAGGTATATGTTGATGTGTACTAGTTCATTATAGAAATATTAGAATAAGTGGCTCCTCGAATGCTTAGAATTAAGAGTATAAATTGCAGCATGGCCACATGGAGTTGGTAATAAGAATAATGATTGTGCATGATGTTATAGGAGTTTCACCTGGTATCAAGTGAAGCTATTATTTCACAACACTATAGATTCATTACTTCATGTAAGTAATGATACCCAACCTTGTATATATTATATTTTATTTTGTGTAATTTTATGTCTTAGTGTAATCTTGATACTTGTTGGTCAAGTTGAAGTGTGGTTATTAGGGTCTCCTCTTTATGTCTCATTTTTTGTGGTTTGCTCCTAGAGATACTTGGTTTCTCTTTGTCCCTACAAGAGACATATATCCCCAACCATATCCTAATGGGACTCAATATGATAGTGCCAATTTTGCTTGAGTCTTAGCTCCTTTGTGCATTTAGGTAGGTCATTTATAAATTGCATATTTAACCAACATGAAAGATCTTGGTATGGGTCTCTATTTTTTAAATTTACCTTTGTGTTCTCTTTCATCTCCCATATTCCTATCATGTGCTAG